>JAQZBX010034617.1:0-16808 GCA_029593785.1 Cabassous unicinctus | reverse complement strand
GGCTGAATATCACAGGCCTAAGGGGGTACTATGACCTCAAGAAGTCTTCATACTTCACAAATGGTTTTATATTTTCGTTGCAAAGGTCAGTCACCTGAACCAAATTTGTTCTTAACAAGTAGAATTTTTATGTGCATCCAATCAAAGAGTTTCCTTACATCTTTCTGGGCCTATTCACTTGTAGACGGGAGCACAGACTGTAACCAGGATCTTCATCTTATGCATTCACATGTGATGCCCAATTTTCTTATGTTGTCCAATTTTTTTTAAGATAAAAAGAGTGACTTGCAGCAGGCCCACGTAAACGAGGAGGTTCCGAATAGAGGAGAGCACGTCTTCACGCATCTTCTGTTTCATTTCTTCTGGGTCCAGCTTCGGTGCGAGGCTCTCGATCCTGAACTTTGCTGTCTTCCAGCTGCTGCACTTAGCTTTCCTCAAAACCTCTTTTAACACAGTTAATCAATAATTACCTACATTAAAACCAGTGACAGTGACAAAAAAGATGGGGATAAGCTTTGATTTGATATAAGTTAAAACATCCTTTTGAAATTTTCTTTTCTTTTTTTTTTCATTTTTGAAGTGTCTGGAAATACTCAATTACATTTTGATAATAAATTATAAGATAGGCTACACATTTTGATTAAATTACTATTAAATGTTTAATTCCTTTGAAAGACAGTGGGGTTTAGAATGATGAGCATATTTTTGTCTGCTTCAGCATATAGTCCTATTTAAAGTTGAGTGTGTAGAGGTAAAGCTGTATGTAATCTTAACTGCATTTTGATAGGTATTGTATGTTACCAAGCAATTTTTTTTTAACCATTCTCCTCCATTTTGGACTTGTTGCTATTATTCTTGGAATAGCAACATTTTAATCGAAGTACTGCATAATACAAAAAAATGCAAAAATCCTAATTGTATAACCCAACACATTTTCACAAAATGAACATACTCATGTAACCAGCCTCCAGATCAAAAACAGAATATGACCTGCAACCCAGTATCCATCCTGCCTCTTTGCAGTCACTAACCACTTCTCCAAAAGTAACTCAATCTAGACTTCTAGTAAAGATTAATAGCATGTACTTTTTCTCTATGGCTTCTATCTGTTGTTGTTTTGAGACTTAGCCATGTTGATAGCCTAACAGTATTTCATTAAATGAACTTTCCACTGCTTATTTATCTATTTTTCTGGAGGTAGGCATTGGTTTGTTTCAAGGGTTTAGCTATTATAAATAGCTTCTATAAACCTTCTGTAAGGCATTGTAAATGTTTTTTGGTGGACATGTATGCTTTTCTGTATTTTCCATGTTTAGGAATGGAATTGCTGGGTCATAGATTATACGTATGTCCTACCTTAGTAGATAGTTCCAAACAGTTTTCCAGAGTGGTTGTACCAGCTTATGCGTCCATCAGCAATAATAAGAATTCCAGCTGCTCTGTATCCTCAAGAGGACTTGAAATTGTCTGTACCTGTTGTTCTGCCATTGTGATAGGTGTATACCATGTGATTTTATCTAACCATTGTTAAATAAACTCTCTGAACTTACAGAAATAACTTACTCCACCTGTACATATCTTGTTACCCTGATGAAAATTTGTGTCTTAGAGAGCAGAGACCATGTGTTAGATACTTTTCTAACCTTGAGTAGATCTCACATGGCAGGTACTTGATGCATTTGATGACTCTTGGCTCTATTAAAAGGCAAGAGTTGGGGTGGGATAGAGAAAGCACTAAAATAGAAACAATACAAAGATAATTTGTTGAGAGAGAGAAAAATTAAGGGGAGGATTCCTCTTAGTTTTTATTACATTTTATTTTCCATTCATGTATTCATCCACTCAAGTTGATGTTCATGATGAAAATTAAAAAAACAAAACAAAAAAACAGTGGTCCCCACTCCACATGTCTTAGCCTCCTTTTCCCACTCTGTGGTGTAAAAAGTTAATTAAAAATTATATATCCCTTGATGGTTATCTTGACTAAACTTCAAGATTGCTTGGTTTTTACATAAACTAGCTACATTGGATTGACTTATTTTCACACTATGAGGTAATATTTTCAGAATTCACAGAAAAGAACTTGCCTATATATCTTGTAGTTCCATTTCTCTCTCTTCACCCATCAGTACCAAAAGTGATCAGAATGACAAGTCCAATATATAACTTCTCTTACCCTGTCAAAAAACAAAATCAGCCAATGTGCCTGAAAGATATATTCAGGTGACTAAGTACTTAAAGAAAGTCCTATTATAATTCTCTTTTACCTAACTGCTTTTAAAATAGCCAAATAAAGGTAGGGAAGAATAACAACCTCAAACCAATGCTGTAATGGCATTTACTGGTAACAGTTCTTACTTCCCTGAAAATAAGAAATTTCTATAGAAATGATAATCAACCTCCTGCGAGTATATGGAACTCATAAAACCTGAAGAGTTTCTAAAGGTCAGCAAGCATTGAAGGTTTTGTCCTCGGGATAAATTTCTAAGTAACATTGAGGAGAAAGGTGGGGGTGGAAGAAAAAAAGTTCAACGTGATGAAAGTAAAATGTGCGAACTTAACAGTTTCTGGATCATCATTTAATTACAACCATCAATCACTTCACATCTGCCTTCCCCCAGTACTCAAGAAATTTAGTCTAAAACCATACACCCCAACCAACAGAGAATATATAGCCCCTTAAGAATACTAAGGATGGGAAGCAATATTTAAGAAATTTCCCTGTAGAAGGTCTTGGGAAATTACCTCAGAGCAGGATAGCAGAATCCATCTTTTGACAAATACTTGGAAAACTCAAGAGTAAAAATATCCTTTCAATTAATAAAATAAACAGTAATTGCTGCTTCTTCTGTACTAGTTCAGGGATTTTTCAGTAAGTGATAATTTTCAAAGGACTTTCTAAATCATTTTATTTCAATCTGTATTCTTACTACTGCGTGAAACTGACCGGCAGTTAGTTATTTTACGAACATGATTCTACATTCTTTCACAAGGAGGGCCGTTTAATACTGAGCTTTTAGAAATGCATTTGCTCCTTTAATTGGCACTGGGGGGTGCCAGCAAATGTCTTTATGGACTGCTGTTATTTTTAGGGTTTAAAATGTTTTAATTTCTTATTGAGGAGTTCATACTGACTGTCTCTAAATTCTCTAGCTAAGGGATTCAAAGGCATTGGGCTTTTTAAGCTGCAATGTGTTCAGAAAAGTGTTTCAACTGTGGTAATCCTATTGTCGTGCTGCATTTATCTCCTACCAGTTACCTAAATGTTTCCTTCTTTTTCTCAGGCAGATAATTGCAAAGGGGTTGATACCAGAAGAAAGGTGCTGAGCAGTGGATATAAAAAAAGTATCACCCTAGTGGAAGTAAATAGAGCCTGAGACTGTAATCTCTGCCCCTATTTACGTTTGAAACCATAAATGCCAGGGGAATGCTTGCCAATTCTGTGGCTACAGAAATGTCAGTCTGCAGTCATGTGTGGTTTTTAACTTGTTTTCACTTTCACGTGTTCTAGTGTAGCAATCTTTTGTCTGTCATTACCTAAGTTTTCTTTCTAAATATGGGTTGTTGGCCACAGCCTTCAAGGTCTTTGTGTTTTCCAAATAACAACGGGAGCGTTACCTGTTTGTTCCAACAGAGTTCTTCTGGCGATTTAATGATCAGAAACATTCAGTTGAAGCACAGTGGACAGTACGTTTGTATGGTGCACACAGGGGTGGACAGTGTCTCGTCTGCTGCTGACCTCATAGTCAGAGGTAAACATTTAATGCCACCGTGTGTTTTGTAACTTCACATCTTAACTGCCCATCCCTTCCTGGGGGGAAATCATGATGAGAGAGTACAAGAGCATGTGAGTTACAATATTGATTGGGTCTTTCTTCCAGAGACCAGAGGATCTGACAATTAGGATAGGAGGTAATTCAAAGAAGGAAAAATCTCAATTCTGCCCCTCAGATAGCTCTCATTGTAATTGCCATTCCACAGCTGCTGCCAAGCTGATGTGTTTTTAAGCATTTCATTAACTCGGTGATTATATTTGATATGAGACAGAATAGTGTGTGTGTGTGTGTGTGTGTGTGTGTGGTGTGTATACTTTCAAAGAATCGGGATTATCTGCAATGCCTGAGGAAAGTTGCCAACCTGAGCTCTTGTCTCAGGAGACTGATTTGCTACTGTGCTAAAAAAAGTTTAGTGCATCACAGGGTAAAACTGCCCTGGATGGCCAACTGTAGAACTGCCCCAGTGGATTAAAGGGAAAGGCATTACACTTAGAGTGAAGGCCTCTGGATGTGGGAAAGTACAGGAATCCTGCTGAAGAGAAACCTCAAAAAGCAAGTGTCATCTGCAATCATGGATTATTATGGTTTGGGAATTACTGTCTCGTATCAACATTTAAGATCTAAAAACACAAATTTTTTTTTTTAAGTGATAGTTTTATTGTCACATAAATGGCCTTTTCCCCTAAGTGCTTTTGAAATTGGGATCAGCTGGAGGTGTTGAAGTGGTCATGTGACATATCCTTCACTGTGGTAGAAGAGGATGACATTTAAGAAATTGCCACCCATATGCAGAAAGGATCTTGAAGGTCTGTCTTGGGGCAGTGGTTTAAGATAGTGGGTCCCAGGCTCAGAAATTCTGCATCCTTCACATAAAACCCACTGTTTGCATTCTTGCCTTCTTTAGGTTCACCTGGACCACCAGAAAATGTGAAGGTAGATGAAATTACAGATACAACAGCCCAGCTCTCTTGGAAAGAAGGCACAGATAACCATAGCCCAGTTATATCCTATTCTGTCCAGGCTAGGACACCTTTCTCTGTGGGTTGGCAAACGGTCACAACAGGTAATAGGGGAGAAGCAAAGGCCATTGAACCTATAAAATGGGTTTCAAGTCAAAGCTAGGACACTCTGAAATATTCAACACTCTGAAATATTCCTTTGTAGTGCCTGAGGTCGTCGATGGGAAAACACACACAGCTACTGTAGTTGAGTTAAACCCGTGGGTGGAATATGAATTTCGGGTTGTAGCCAGCAACAAAATTGGAGGTGGAGAACCCAGTTTACCCTCAGAAAAAGTAAGAACTGAAGAGGCAGGTTAGTGTTTTTGTTTTCTGGGTAATGGCTTAATAGGTTTCCCTGAAAGTGTATTTTCAGTTCCATTGGAACTGGTCTCCAGGCCAGCAAGCAATCGGCCTCAATAATCCATTGTCTTTGTTGCAATTATCTGACCTTTCTAATGGCAGAACTGGCCATATGGCCTTTGTCAAAAGAAACATGTGTAAATGATTCTGATGCAGTGTGACATTTCCAAGAGTTCAGGCCATTGCAAACAATCATTAGTGCATGTTGAGTGAATATGTTTTTGTCATTCAACGTTGTAATTACTATCTGACATAGTTACCCTGTTAACAGGGAAGTGCTGTTTTCATTTATAACAAGCATTGACAAATTGGTAGGATAATGACATTTGGGAGTTCTGTGCTAAGAAATCACATTCTGCCACCAAGCTCAGTGAATGAACTTAAGCAATTGATGAATAGGTATTATTCTGGCTCCTCAAGAATTAGATTAAGAGGGAATCATTGTTTAAAATTTCCATGTGAGGCAATTAATAATATAAACCATAAAACTCCTTTTATAATTCCAAAAATATCCCTAACTTTAAAACTCAAAATTAAAAAATATACATAATATCTTATTATTAAAACACCTAAGACCTAAAAGCTTTCTTTCTCAATATCTGTAATATTATTAATATTAATAAAATGATGGGTGAACTAGTATTTTACTTTCAGAACTGAGCTAATATAGGAGTCATGGGATATGGTTCAATTATAATGATGCTGTTTATGCCAGCTATCATGAGAAATGGGGAGCATTTCTTCCTTGGCGCTCTGTTCATTTATTTACACAACACATATTTGTGGAGTATCTACTGTGTGCAAAGCACTTTCTAGATGTTGTAAAGCATAACAAAGGCCCAACTTCAGGGAACCTATATTCTATTTGTGTCATATGCGTACTAAGCATATAGTTCTCAATGGAAGCAAGAAATCCCATAGCTGTATGAGGTTTATAAACAATACCTCATAACAGGATTCCAGTCTTGGTTGTTATGCAAAGCAAGTGCTGTTCTGAGAATTGAATCTCCATTGGGAAGAGTTATAGGTTAAGTGTTCATGTGAGGTTGATTTCCCATCAGCCCTGGTAAATGGCTTTTTCCTGATTTATTAACTTGCATACTACTTGAAAAGTATTTTCCAACTCTATTTTTTTCTTACTATGGAAGAGATTTTAAATCTTTTTTATTAATTTCATACAAGTATAAATTTTTGAATACTTTTCACTATATATACACACACACATATATATATATACACACACACACACACAAAGATATATATATTAGGCCAGTGATCAACCAATTTCAAATATTAAAAATAAACTACTCTCTTTCAAATAAATGTTACTAAATGCAAACAGGGTTTCATCTCTGTCTCTCTGACCCACACAGTTCCAGAAGTGCCTCCTTCAGAAGTCAGTGGAGGAGGCGGAAGCCGCTCTGAACTAGTGATAACCTGGGAGGTAAGTGTTTGGGCAGCATCTTCCTTGTCAAAGTTTTACTGTTCATAGATCATCCTGGCCTCCTGGGTGGTGCTGGGGGTGGTTCTGGGGGTGGTGGTGGTAGTAGTATTAGCTGATATTTCCGAATGCTCACTCTGTGCCAGCCACTGCTCTTAGCATTTTATATCTATTTTCCTCCTATTTCAGCCTTGCAACCATTTATAGCTGAAAACCAGAAATATTATTAAACAGATTGACCAAGGTTACATGGCTGGCAAATACAGGCATGAGAGTCAAATCCGGACTGTAGACCAAAGAGCCCTGCCTCCATGGCCTTCCACACTGCCCAGCACACCACAATGATGGGCAACCCTTAAGCCATCATGTGTTTACTCTTGTCTCCATTTCCTTCCTGACCATTCTTTCAGCCCTTGCTTTGTGTCATGATTAGCATAAATTTTAATGAAACCATTAAAAGTCAGATGGTGCTTAAATTGTCTATATTATTTGAAGCTGTTGATAAAAAATACATAAAATCAAGAGATTGAATTGGAGCGTCAGTAGGAATTTTTGACATTACCCAAACAGCTTTGAGTTTAGTAAGTTGTTTTTGTTTTTAATTCTTCTACTTTTTTTTTTTTTTTTTTTTTTTTTTTTTTTAGTTTTATTCCTTTGAACTTAATTATTGTATCAGTGTGTGATTTCCTCCTATAAATTCAACATTAGGGATTAGATCATTGTCCCTTGGCATAAAAGATAAAGTATGTTCACCTGGAAGTGTATCTTACTATAAGGAATGGCGCAACGAGATGCTTGGATATTTGAATAATCACAAAACATTCTAGTTGAATATCTGAATGGCTATATAAAAAGTTTCATGTTTCTCTTTAAAAGCAGCTGACTGTTCCACTGATACGTTAATTCTCTTTTATCTAACTTCTGAGTGCAATGTAGATTATTATTTGATGGTTTTTACAATAGACCAAGGATTACAGCTCCATTCATTTTTCCTCTTGTTTGTAAAGATGATTTAACGTGTCTTTCTTCTTTAGCCCGTTCCTGAAGAACTGCAGAATGGTGAAGGTTTTGGATATGTTGTTGCTTTCCGCCCTCTTGGGATCATCAACTGGATTCAGACAGTGGTGACATCCCCTGACACCCCAAGATATGTCTTCAGGAATGAAAGCATCATGCCATTTTCTCGCTATGAAGTTAAAGTGGGGGTTTATAATAACAAAGGCGAAGGCCCATTTAGCCCGGTTACAACAGTGTTTTCTGCAGAAGAAGGTGTGGAAAACATTATATATCATTTCTAATCTAATAAACTCATTGTGCTCCAAAAACTGATTTGGAAGTTCTTTGTAACTTCAAATGTATTTCTTCAAAAGAACAATGATAGAAATCGTAGTTAGAGGCCCCAGTCCAGGTCATAAAGATCAACTGTAATATACTTGAAGCATAAGACTCAATGAGTTCTTTGAGGACATAACAATCAGTTAAAAATCTGCTTATCAGGAACACATCTTGTGTTCCAGCTTATGAATCAGGGAACAGCACAGCCTCTGAGAGCACTTTCTTCTTCTCGGGGTAAGAATAAGGAATTCCCTTAGACCTGCCCTAGTTTCAAGCTTTTTAGTGGTCCCCATGACCTGGGAAAAGAACATTAGTAGCATGGAGAGTAGAGACCAGAAGTATGATGTCCAAAAGGTGTGGAATACCCGGTTTGGAGTGTGAGTTCCAGCTGGTCTAGACATGTACATACTCACTCTGTACCAATCTATCTTTTTTCCTTTCTTTTGTACCAAACTATAACACCACCTACACTTTCTCCCAAGTCCACTTTAAAATATAATAATAGTGTTAGAGGAAGCAATTGCGACTTTATAGATCAAAAACAGCTGAAAATTGGCTCTTTCACATAGCTCAACCTAACAAAAATGGCAGAAGCTAAAAGGCATTGAATATTTACCATCTGCCAAACATTACTTGATTTGAATTTTCAAATGAGATTTAGGTGCTATCATTATTCCTTATTTACATATAAGAAAATGGAGGCTTGATAAAAGACATCAATAAACTTGCTGACGTTCACAGAGTAAGGTGTACAGCCAGCATTTGAACCACGGGCCTTTGCCCTTAACTATTATTGCCCTTAACCATTACTGAGCCGTTGAAATATGATTTCAAAAGTTTCTCCTCTACCCTTTAGACCTTGCGGTAAATTACAGAAGGTCTTTGAAGCTTGTCTAGATTTCACTTCTAAAAATTACGAGTAAATCAGTTGTTCTCAATCCTCCCACCGTCTTATTCTTGTCTTCCCTTTCTTCACTAAGTTCTGAGAGAGAAACAAACTGGCATCATAAATGTCTTTGCAAAAGAGATTTTTATATTCCTATCCATACCCCGTTCCCAAGAGTTGCTGTTGATTTTCTTTACAAGAACAGGTCAGGGGTTTGGGGAGTAATGGCAGTTAACCACAGGTTTTTCCAACACTACCTGCCCTGCACCCCAAGGACCCAGAGGGCTGGCTTTTGGGGTGGGAGGAAGTGCCAACTACAGCCCTTTACACTCTATCCTCCTTAACTTTCCCTCTCCTATCACTACTCTTTCCCCCACTGATGAGTTGGTTCAAGTTCTTTCTGTTTCAAACACTAGACATTGATTTGTTTGCTTAAGAAAAAATAAAGGATTTATTAGAAATGTACTGGGATATCTCATAGAATCAAAGGAAGATTTAAACAGTACACCTCAGGAAGAGCCTTAATCAGGGAAGCTCTGGGATCTCAGACACTGGAATCTTGGTCTGCCTCGCTGGAGTGCCAGTGCTTGTGAGGTTAGTCCCAAGTGCCTGCGGTCTCTCCACACCAAGTTTTAAGTTCTCAGGAGACAAAATCAAATAGGCCCATTTTTGGGCCAAGAGTATCTCAGTATCAATCAGCCATGGCCAGAGAAGCAGGATCTTTTAACACAGAAATGGGTGTTTTGGGGTCCCTGCATCAGAGCTGTGCCCTGAGAAGGCAGAATCACAGGGAGTTACATAAAACCCCAAGAGTTGTCTGTTGAAAGGAGATCTTACTGTATAATTATCCACTTGCATGTCTATCTACTCCTAAGCCCTTGGAGGTTGCTCCAAGTCATTTAAATTTGCACCTCTAGGTCTGGGCTAGAGGAGCACTTACTAAGTCCTAACTAGGTAAGTGAACTCTGTAGATCTTGACCTCTGGCAAGCCAAAAATTAAGAAGCATTTATGAGCATGAGAGTTCCTAGGCAGCAACTGTAGGATAAAATGGGAAGGAATAAAGACAGATGGAGAGAATGAAGGGTAAGAAGGGAAGGAAAGGAAGATACCAAGAAGGAAGCACTGGGGAGGAAAGTACAGATTTCTTTGGCTGTTTAGCTAGGAAAAGCCTGTGGTTATGCCATCTCTTCCTAAGAAGTAGCAACTGACCAGTATCTTTATTTTCAAGAATGGTTCAGATTTCCAAATATTTTTACTGAATATTTTATGTTCTTACATGTGTTTATTATTAAAATAGCACTTCAGTAGATCTTTAACTACCAAAATTATAATTGTATTTCAATTTCTTTTTACAAACAGAGCCCACAGTAGCTCCATCCCAAGTCTCTGCAAATAGCCTGTCTTCCTCAGAAATTGAAGTTTCATGGGATGCTATTCCTTGGAAGTTGAGTAATGGACATTTACTTGGCTATGAGGTAACTCCTTTTAAAATTAATTAATTTTTGTATGTATGTACCATGCTACCTTGTCTCCTTTTTTTCTAAAATTCTTAACATCGACATCTTCAATTAAATCTGGCTTTTGTAGAAATTTTATCAGCACAGTGTCCCATCTGATTATTAAAGATATTTAATTTAACACAACAAATTGAATGAAAAAACTGTAATTGGGTTAGAAAATTAAAAACAAACAAAGATTGTGAAAAGAAATCATGTATCATGAGAACCACAACTTTTAAATGGGTTGACTAAAAAAAATGAGGGTGAGATTGAGCTGCAGTATTCAAGTTTATAGGATATTTATGTCAATAAAAAATCCCCTTCCTCCAACTCTTTGTCTTTCTTTCTTGGTGGCCTTGTTACATTTTGCATTTTGGGGTTCTCTTCTAGGTGCTATAAAAGAAGACTATTTGTAACATACTTCTTGCCTTCCAAAAACTCTCTCTTTGGTGAAACAAGATGAAACATCTGAAACAAAGGATAACACAGGACCAAATTTAATGAACGTCAGAATAGGTCACACAAACAGGCTCTATAAGGGTGGTAAGGCTCAACAAGACTTCAAGAGAAAAGTTAGCCAATAAGCATTCCACATGGAACATGATTTATTGGGCAATTAGTAGGAGTAGGGCCCACCTTCAGAAAAACTTCTTATAGGAGTGGTGATTGCAAAAAGGCACAGGAGGGCCAGATCAAACAAAGGCAACTCTGAATGCTAAGAAAATCCATTTGGACCGGGTTCTAAGGGAGCATGCAGAGAACTAGCAAGAAAGAAGTAATTAAGTCAACATTTCTCTGATAGTGGTACTATAGGAATTATATCCTGTGATTTCATCCCATCAACAGCTGTCTTCTTAGGAAACTTCCCTTGGGCATGTAACTCCTAATTTAGTGGATGGCCATAGGGCCATGTACCCCTCCACTTGCCAACACAGCCTCAGATGATTGCACCAGGGTGGCCAGGTGGTCAAAGGGAACTGCTCTATGGACAGTTAAGCTGAATCAATCAGATTCTTATTTGACTTTTGCAGTAAGCAATATAGAGATTGCAATTAGTATTAATATTATGCAGTACTATGCGAAATTCAGGGCTCAGTTCTAATCCTGTCAATCTAAAGCCATGGACAACCAAAAAAAAAAGCTAGTTTGCAGAAACGGGATGAAGTAGACTTACTCATGCTCTCTTTAACGTCCATAGAGCCTTAAAGAGAGCAAAATAGAATAGCTACTTGAAAATTGTCCAATTCTTAAGTGTCCTGACTGTATTTTTTCATAATATTACCTTGCCCTTCCTTTCAATAAACTCCCTTTTTATTTTAACTACCTTGAGGGAGGTTTTTTTTTCCCTTGTAACCAAAAAAGAGCTAACATTAACATGTATTAACAATGAAGTGGTAATTCCATGGACTACACCTGGATTTCTTGTTAAAAGGTGAGTTCCCAGAACCATCCCTGGTCCCACTGAATCCAAAAATCCAAGAATAAGTCTTGTTCTTGTATACATGTTCCATGTATCCTGCGGAGCAACTTAATTATCATCTTAAAGGAACCCAAGAACATTTGGGTGGAAGATTCATCAATTCCATAAGAGTATGTAATCACTGAAAGATGGTGGGAAGCCAACAATAGCTCCCAAAGATTACAGCAATGGCAGTGTCATTTACAGGAAGTGTAAGTGGAATGCGAGGAGCACAGCTGCAGAGGACTTTAGCTCTGAGGTCAAACCTACGCCAGCTCCCCATTCTGCCCCTTACTGGTGGCTTTGGAAATTTTATGGAAACTCTGTGAGCCTCATTTTCCTTACCTGCAGAATATAGATAATAATTAGACTAACCTAATTGGGAGTTTTCGATGATTAAATGAGGTTAAGTATGTAATGTGCTTGGCACAGATTCAGGATCATAATAATAAGCAATCAGTGTGAGCCATGTCGCAGGAGATTTTGAGACATTAATGTATATATTTTTCCCAGTAAACATTCTCAAAAATTATCCCAAGTAAATATTTGGCTCTAAGCTTCCTTGTCTCACAGGAGTTTATGGAAGGATATCAAGAGAAGTTGACTGCAAGATACTTCCCTTACTAGTTTTGTTTCTTAAAGCTCAGGCCATGTAAACTGGAAGGAAAGAAGAGTGGAAATGCCACTGAGGAAATAATAGAAAAGTGAAAAGGCATTCTAGAAACGGAATGATTGCTGATCTTGGAAGAAGTAGGTGTGAGGCTTCCAAAATGCATGGGGCCCGGACCATTCTGCCTGGCAGTGCCCAGGTGGGTGGCAAGACCACAGGAGTGAAAAGCCATGTTTCCCACATTCAGCAATAATTTCCCATTCCCTCAAGCCTGGCCCAGAACTGCTGAAACTAAAGAGATCAAATAAAATGTAACAGTAAGTTATTTTGGCAAGGTTTTGGGAGGGGAGCCCCAAGAGTGACTTAAGTTGAATTTCCCATTAGCTGAGCAAGATGGGGGATTCAATGTTAAATCCAATGTATTTAAAGGAAATAAAGGAGCATATTTTGCACTGCTCAGTCGCTGGCCTGAGGTACACACCTACTGTTAATAGCATCACCCTTTACTAACCATATGAAAGGGTCTTATTTCTCGTCCTGCTTGTACTTTGTTAAATGGTTAAGATGAATATATATATAAGTGGTCTATGTGGGCTTCCAAGCACCACAGTGATGTTACCAGTGAGTAGTGATTGTTTGACAGCCTGGAGGCAGGTAGATGTTGATTCTCAATATATAAATTTAAGCTGATGTGGAGTCATTCAGATAAAGATGTTCTGTAAGAAAGTAGAATTACATCACTGTTGGTCGTGTCAGGAAAGAGAGATTGAGAAAGAGTGAAAACCAAAGAATTCTAGTCTGGTCAGCCAGGTTCTAGTTAAAACAACATCAATTTAGATGTAGACAAACTTGGGTTCAAATCTGCTAGATTAGAATATGAGGTGCACAGGGGCCAGGGAACTCTGTGTGTTTGTTGACTAGATATCCCAAGCACCTAGAGTAATATCTGACCCACAGGAGGCATGAAAAAATATGTATTAATGGAACAAATGCCATTTTGGTTCCACTATCTAACTGTTTTTGGCCAAGTTACTAAAGCTCTCAAGCCTCAGTTAAAATAGAAATAACAACAGTAAATAACTCACAGCATCATTTGAGAGTTAAATGAGTTAAAGCGGCCATTTTCAAAAGGGTCCATGGGGACTCAAGGGTTCCATTTTGTTACATGTTAAATTTTGAGCTTTGGAATACGATCTCAGTGAAATACTGTAGAAACATATACAATCTCAGTGTGTGACTAATGGATGTTTCTTTTGCTGCTGGTATGGTATTAGTATTTGGATAGCAAGCAAAGCAGATGATGAGTGATAAGGGGAAAGGGGGGAATTTCCTTGAAATTAGTTACAGGTTAGAATGTATTGCATCTTGCCTATCTGTAAAAAGTAGCAAACAGAATTTGAATGTAGTATGAATACAATATTAAAAGGAAACAACTAGTAAAAATTTCTTTCCATGTGCTTCATAAGTATGAAGAGAAAGAGAACAAGAGAAAAATATACTAATTGGGAAGATCTTAAGAAATAATTTATATAATTCTACCAAGATAAAAAGAAGTCTTTTCTTAGTTTCAGTAATAATTTAAAAATAAACGTGAACAGAAAATGGCTTAGTAGAGTATGTAATTATCAATCGTGTGGCTAACTTTCTGGGTTGCAGTTTCCCCAATATGGCTTTAAAATTTTAATAGCTCCTGCCTTTCTCTCATCTCAGCGAGGGTTGATCTTGTGCCATGTGGCACGCTGAGTACACATCATCATTAGTATCTAGACTAATTTTCTTTCTGATTTGACCAAGCAGTAGTTGAGGAGCTCATTTCCCTGGGCTCTAATTTATTTCTTCTGCTAAGCTATTACACTCAGGCTCAGATCTTTTCCTGTGCACCGTTGGGTAGGAATAAGAGTAGAGACATGATGAAGAGGATGTGGAAGCCAGTGGGTAGTACGTGTCTGAGGAACAAAAGCCCCTAGGTCATAGCATGGTGTATAGAGTCAATTTCTTTAAAGTCATTTTCAGTATTGAGAGAATAAAAGTTGGGAGAATGACCTTGATGGGTGATTGAAACAAAAGGCGACACTTTTGAAATGATGCATATGAGTATATTTGGGGCCGCTAAATCAATTTAAAGAGTTTGGCAGAGGGACGTAACTAAAAATGTGTGCAGAACATCAAACTGAAGATTTGGTGACGTCTTCATCCAGCCTTCTGTTCCAAACACATGTACAGAATGTGTTTAGTTCCTAATATTTTAATTAGAATTGGAAAAGATGTCAAATACCCGAGTGCTGTTTTTGAGACTATGAAAATTACACCGGAAAAAGGACATATGCATTGAGTCTGCTTCCCTATCAGGCAAAGAATTGATCCTTCACTCTAGAACGTCCCTAATGTACAAAGGAAAATTGGATTTAAACAATTGAGACACACTTAAATATAAAGCTGGCAAAAATACATTCAAGGGAATAAATTGCAGGGCTTTGGAGTAGTTGGAGGGGTTGGTTATGCTGGAAAGAGCAGTACACTGAATCCATATGTGCTTGTTGCCCTAACAGATCTGTGTTCTTTATTAGGCAAAGGTTCCTACCAAACCTTGGCTCAGCATTGAGGCATCTAGAACACTAATGTCCTATCCTCTCTCTCCTCCTGCCTCCTATTGGCTCAATCTAATGGGAAGCCAGAGGCCAAGCTCTCCTAGCTACTGTAAATTGATACAGGTCAGCTTTCCAGACTGAGAACAGAGTTAAGAAGAGGTGAAAATAGATTGAGATTCATCTTCCAAAATAACACTTGAATGCATTTCTGCCTGACTTATATTTATTTACATGTGTCTGGTCTAACAGCTAAATCGAAATATTTACCTATAACTCTAAAAATAATTATTTTAGCCTGTTAAAATAGTATTTCTGACTTAATACCTTTACTTCCATGGCTAAAAAATGTGCCACTTTTCAATACATCATTTTTATCAACTATTTTTCATTTTAAGTTGAAATTAAGTGAAATCTCTGATGCAATGGTATTAAGGACTCCTCGCAGTAGGAACATTAGTTTTTTGGAATGACCAAATTACTTGCAGATATAGAGGTGGCATTTTAAGTCATGACATTCGTCAAGTTTGTTTCTGCTTACTTACCCAGATAAAAATATATTGACTTGTGAAGTGTTTTTATGGTTCTCAAGAAAAAAATAAATACATTTTCTCATCAAGAAGTTGGCGTTCCAGTAACACATAGAACACATAGAATATTAGGAATTGAATGTCTGTGTTTGTTCAAGTCATTCAACGATTTTTATTGAGTGTTTAATATGTGCAGGCATTGCTCTGAGCATTGGAGTTAGGATGTTTCCATCCTCAGGTGTGTGATTCCTACATTGACATCCCCCTGCCATCTTCCGTACCAAAAAATTGCAGGAATTCCCCTCACGCGTGCACACTTGCCACTAGCAACCAAACCACAGTGACAATGTTAAAGGGAGTGATTCTTATTCCTGAGGTATGTAGAAATGAAGAAATGTTGAGAACTATAATTCATACTTAACTACCTTTCTTTGGAGTGTATTTGCCTTTGATATCTCCCATGCTAATCTCCAAGTGAATTTACACTGCAAAAACTCCTGTGTTTTTCAGTTAAGGGAAATTCTCAGACTTTTTTTCTTCTATTATTGCTTTTTCCTGATCTCTTCTTCTGGAACTTTGATTGGAATTTTTTTCATTCTGTCCTCAATATCTCTTAACTTTGCTGTCATTTTTTACTCCATGTTATGTTCTAACATGATTTTCTCTCCACCCTTTGGTCTTGAGGTATAGATATCTTGCCTTCTCCATCCCAGTATTTTGGTTGTGCCTATAAAGTCCAAATTAGCATGCAATCATATTCTAGTCTCTCAGGTGTACTACCGTTTTAGTTTCCTGGCTGCTAAAACAAATACCATGCAATGGTTTGACTTAAACAATGGGAATTTATTGACTCACAGTTTTGGGGCTAGGAGAAGTCCAACATCAAGGTGTCATCAAGGTGATGCTTACTCCCAGAAGACTGTGGCATTCTGGGGGTGGCTGCCAGTGATCCTTAGTCATTGGCTTTTCTGTCACATAGCAATGCACATGGCGGCCTCTCCTGGCTCCTCTGGGTTCTATTGACTTCTGACTTATTCCCGTGACTTTCTTTCTATGTGTCTGAATTTCATTCCACTTATGAAGGAGTAAGACCCACCCTGATTCAGGTGGGCCACACCTTAACTAAAGTAAGCTCATCAAAAGGTCCTATTTACAGTGAATTTATACCCACAGGAATGGATAATGTTTTTCTGGGGTACATTGCTCCACACCACCATAACTGCTTTTCAATTTAAACCCAGAACATAACTGAAAGGGAAAATGGAGTCTTTGCATTATTTCTTTCTGAGCTTTTCCATCTTTCTTTCTTTTTTTTTTTTTTTTTT
>JAQZBX010034616.1:0-24920 GCA_029593785.1 Cabassous unicinctus | reverse complement strand
AGAAGGAATAAATGAAGCTAAAATAAAAATCTGGTATTTTTCTTATTTTAACTGATATAGTAGTTAACAGTTTGCTCAATTAATACTAGGAACAATATTTTGGATGATTAAAGCTTATGGATAAGTGAAATGTGTGATGGAAACATTAGAGCCAGGAGAGAGGAATTGGAAATACTCTGAAATAAGGTATCTATACTGTCCATTGAGTGGTATAGAGTAATTTTTCAGTGGAATTAGATTAGCTGCAAATGCTTATTGCAAACTCTTCAACAACCACTAAAAGAATTAAAAAAACAACAACAGTGTAATTAATATGCTAAGAGGGGAGAGAAAATGGAATCATGTAAAACTTTAAATTAAAACCAGAGATGCCTATAAAAGAGAGGAAGACAAAAAAGAAAACAAATAACAAGGACAATGAATAGAAATCAGTTACATATTTGGTAGATATTATTCCAACCATATCAATAATCATTAAAATGTGAATGGTCTAGATATACCAACAAAAAGATAGAGACTGTCAAAATGAATAAAGAAATAATACCCAATTGTATATTGTCTACAAGAAACCCACTTTAAATACAGACACAGATAATTAAAGTAAATGAATGGAGAAAGATAAATCATGATAGCACTAATTGTTTTAGTTCCCTAATCTGCTCAAAGTAGATAACATGAAATGAGTTGTCTTAAGCAATGAGACTTTATTAGCTTACAGTTTGTGGTCAAGAAAGTGTCCATATCAAGGCATCATCAAGGGGACTTTCTTCCTGAACCAGCTGCCAGCGATCCTTGGTTCCTCTGCCACATGGCAAGGCTCATGGCAACATCTCCTGGTCTCTTCCTTCTGTTATGAATTTCATTTGAGCTTCTTGTTTCCTGTGGCCTGCTCCCCCTCTCCCCCTCCCTCTCCCCCTCCTCTCTATTCATTCTGTTTATAAAGAACACCAGTAATAGGATTAAGCCCATCCTGAATGAGGTGGGACACATTTAACTGAAGGATCCTCATCAAAAGGTATTACTTACAAGGAATTTTCCCCCCACAGGAATGGATTAAATTTAAGAACACCTTTTTTTCTGGAGTACATACAGCTTCAAACCACTGATCAAAAGAAAGCTGGAGTTTCTATATCAATTTCCGATAAATCAGACTTCAGAACAAGGAAAGTAATCAAGGATAAAGCGGGGCCTTACATAATATAAAGAGGCCGATTCTCCAAGAAGGCATAACAATCTTGAACAGGTATACACCTAGAAACAGAGAAACAGAGCATCAGAATACAGGAGGCCAAAAATTTTAGGACTGCAAGGGGAAATGGGCAAAGCTAGTGTTTGGTTTGTGAATTTGATACCTTTCTATCATTAATTGACCAATCCAATCTGAAGAAAATTCATAAAGATGTAGTTGAACTGAGCAGCACCATCAATCACCTGAATTTAATTGACATTCGTTGCATATGTCATCCAACTTCAGCAGACTAGACATCCTTCACAAGTTTGCATGGATCATTAACGGTTCCACGGTTTATCATATTTCGGGCCAAAAAAAGAAAATTCTAAAAAATTAAAAGACTAAAGTTTATAAAAATTGTCCTCTCAGACCACAATGGAATTAAGTTAAGAATGAATAGGAGAAAGATAGAATATCACAAAATATTTGTAGATTAAACAATATACTTCCAAATAATTGATGGATCAAAAAAATTTCAAAAGAAATTTAAAATATATTTTTTACCAAATGAAAATTAGAATGCAATCTATCAAACTTTGTAGAATGAAGCAAAATCAGTGCTCAGAGGAAGATCTATGTGAGGAAAACTACAAAGAAGTCAAAAGCCTTACCGTGTTGTAAAAATCTTCCTTCTTCACATCCCTCCCTCCACTCTCCCTCCAACACCCACCAACCTCATCTCCTATCGCTCTCCTTGTTTCTTCCTTCTCACTCTGCTCAAACGGCACTGGCCCCTTTGCTGTTTGTTCCTTAGACATGTCAAGCAGACAATATCCTTGAGGCCTGTGAATTTATTGTTCTCGTTCTCAGAAATAGTTTTTCACCAGATACTCACATGACATGCTCCCAGCTTCTTTCAGCTCTCTGTTCAAGTAAGATCTGAAAGATCTGACAACCCTCTACATAATGTTCCAAAACATTACTTTGACCTTGTTTATCCCCAAGCCTGATTTGTTTGGCGTGAAATGCATTTATCATTATATATTTTATGTGATTTTGCATAAATTCTTCCAGTAACAGCCTTCTATCCCTGGAGAATGTAAGCTTCATGAAAGCAAGGGTTTCATTTATTTATTTTTACTTAACCTCCTTAATTTCTAAAAGAGTTCTTGGCAGTAGCAAATAGTAAATTTTTTACATAAGACTATTCCTACCATGGGTTATTATTAAAATTAAATGTATACAGCTTTTTTTCCTTCTTATCTCACTAACTCCTCCAAAAGGAATAGCAGTGAATTGAAATACAGCTTCATGACAGAGACTCTGTCATCTTTTCTACCCCATGTGAATTCTACACTGACTCGGGCAGAGGGCAGGGCTTTTGTAAGCATACACTCCTGACGGAATCCTGATCTGAGTAGAGGGCTCATCTAGGATGATAGTACCATTGCTTACAATACTTTGATTATCATTTATTGCTAGAATTTCACATTTCCACATCACCATGGCCAGCATCAGATCCAGCTATGAATCATCCATAAACAATATAGAGCATTGTTTTTGAATATATATGGGTTATGAGTTTTTATTCACATCGTTTGAGTCAAGTTCTCTCTTTTTCAATATCAAAGACAAGAGAAAAATCTTAAGAAAAGGCATATTCATAAGAAAGAGCAGTATGAAACTGACTTCAGGTTTCTTAAACACACTGATAGAAATCTGTGGGAGTTCTTTGGTTAAAACATCTTTGAAATAGTTTAGGGCCTGCTTTACTGTGCAAGCGGAAAACTGCTGCGCAGGTGGAAAACCGCTGCTATCAGTTCCTGCTGAAAACGGCAGGAACATTTTTGCTTTGCTCTGATACTTAGTTGCTTAGGACTTTTTGCCTCTCCATTATCTTCTGCATAGCCCAGAATTCTCTGAGCCCCTGCACGTACAAACTGACCTTGTGCTTTGTGAAAAACAGAATAAAAACTGAAATGGGAGTCTGCAAAGGAGAATGGCTTCTTCAGCTGTTCTCCCCCTCACCTCTCTCAACCACCATGTTCAGAGTAATTCTTTGCACTGTCATGGACTCTGCAGGACAGACTCCCACAGGAGTCGAAGCACTAATTGGTCACTTTATGGAGGGGAAAAGTCATCTGTAGCTAAGCTGTCATTTACTAGTGAATGAGAAATAAAGACATTTTCAAGTAAAGACAATGTTTGTATCTACTAGACTTCACCAAAATTACCAAGTAATGTCCTTTAGGGAGTGGAAAGCAAGGAAACAATAATGAAAAAAGAAATTACTAAACATATGGATAAATGTTTATATATGTGTCTATGTATGTAAGTGCATATATATATGTATGTACATATATATTTGTTTTAGTTGACTAAAAGTGCCAAAATGCAGATACCATAAAATTCTTTGGCTTTTGCAATGGGGATTTATCAATTTACAGTTTTGAGACTGAGGAAAATGCCCAAATGAAGACATAATCAAGTAAGGCTTTCCCCCTGAAGACTGTCACATGTCAAGCATATGGCAACATATACTGATCTCTCCCTTCTCTTCCAGGTTTCACTGCTTTTACCTTCTTGCTTCCATGAGTTTTTCTTTCTCCATATCCATCCTGTCTATAAAGGACTCTAATAAGAGGATTAAGACTGACCCTGGGCCACACCTTAACTGAAGTAATCTAATCAAAAGTCCCATGTACAATAGGTCCACACCCACAGGAATTGATCAACTCTAAGAACATAATTATCTGGGATCCATAAAGCCTAATAAATATGCCAGTTATTTTTTACATTGCCTTGTACTTTTGTTAAACCTTTATTTCTTTTTATATTTTCATTATTTTAAAATTATGTTTTATTTTAAAATTAAATTTCTAATGAATTGTCTGAAGTTCTAGGGAGTCTAATTTAGTTTTTAGTTTTTTTTTCTTTTTTTAAATCAATTTTATTGATACATATTAATAAAGCATACAATTTATCCACAGTGTACTTTGAATGGTATTTGGTATAAGCACATAGTTGTGCATTCATCACTTCAATCATTGTTAAAACATTTTAATTATTTCAATAATAATAGTAAACAAAACAAACAAGAAAAGTCCTCACCTCTCAAGCTCTCTGTTTGTCTGTTTATTAAGCAGTTTTACTGAGATATATTCACATACCACGTGATCTAGCCAAAGTGCATAATCAATGCCTTTTTTTTTTTAGCTGTTAAAAAGTTCATTGGGAGGTATGGGAGGTAGGGAGTATGGGAATCCCTATATTTTTTGTGTAACATTTATGTAATCTAAGTATCTTTTTAAAAAATTTTTTAAATTAAAAAAAGTTCTTTATTATAAAATTGTAAAATAAATAGAAAAATAGATTGAAAGAAAGTACAAATTTTAAACAAGAGCACAAGGCCAGGTGAGATTTAATATAATCAATTATAAAAAATAGCATAGCAACAAACATTTATAAATATAAATAATAATTCAAATTTAATAAGAAATAATTACAACATAATTCTAATTTTTATATTACAGCTCTAAATGTTAGACATAATAATCTCTAAGAATGAAATAAATTATTAGTTAAGCTATTTAATTTCCATTTAGGTCACAATTCTTACTAGATAATCAAATATCTATTTAGGAATTCTTCACATCTTATTGGAATGAATTACAGCAGATAACAATTTGCCAACTCATAATTTTATGAGTCAGAAAAACTCAAAATCTTGTTCAACAGTAGTTATGTTAAATCATTACTGACTCAGATAGATTAATTTAATTAAAGAGTATGAATAAGAAAGGGTTAAAGAAAAATGAATTATCCAAAAATATATCTCTTCTCCAGTCCTCCTCAATTAAAAGCAAGTGTTTATTTTGTAGGAAAATAATTACAGACTAATGATCACAGGAACAATTTTCCATTTGCACTGAGTAATTTTTGTTCATATACTATAACGTTATTTTACACTTGTCTCATCTACTCCAGCACTTTTTAAGTTACTATTTGCATGGAATACTTTTTTCCAACTTTCTCTCTTAACCTGATTGTGTCCTTATGTCTGAGGTGGGTCTTTTGTAGACAACATATAGACAGCTCATATTTTTTTAATCCATTCTACAGTCTATGTCTTTTGATTGGGGAGTTCAGTCCATTAACATTCCATGTTATTACTGTAAAGGCATTACTTACTTCATCTATTTTGTCCTTTGGTTCTGTTGTCAAATTGTAGTATTGTCTGTTTTCTTATCCTTTGGTTTACCCTTCCCAATAATCTTCATTTCCACACTCTTCTCCAAATCTCTCACCTGTGTTTTTTTCTTTCAGGCTGCAGCACCCCGTTTAGTAGCTTTTGCAAATCTGGTAATATATTCCATCGCTTTTTGTTTGTCTGTGAAGACTTTGAACTCACCCTCATTTTTGAAGGACAGCTTTGCTAGATACAGAATTCTTGTGTTTTCAGTTTTTCCTTTTTTAGTACCTTAAATACATCACACCACTTTCTTCTCTCCTCCATGGTTTATGAGGAGAAGTCAGCACTTAATCTTATCGACTTTCCCTGTATGTGATGGTTGGCTTTTCTCTTGCTGCTTTCAGAATCCTCTATTTATCTCTGATATTTGTCATTCTGAATAGTAGATGTCTTGGGGTAGGTCTATTTAGATTTTTTCAATTTGGGATGCATTGTCCTTCTTCAATATTGATATTTATGTACTTCTTAAGTGTTGGGAAGTTTTCAGTCATTATTTTCTCAAATATTCTTTCTGCCCCTTTTCCATTCTCTTCTCCTTTTTGGATACCAACAATGTGAATGTTTGTGTGTTTCGTGTTGTCATTCAATTCCCTAAGACTCTCTTATATTTCTTCCATTCTCTTCTCTTTCTGTTCTCGTCTTTTCCTATTCAGATGCTCTGTCTTTGAAATCACTAATTCTGTCTTCAAGCAAATCAAATCTGATCTTATGTACATCTAATGTATTTTTAATCTCATCCATTGTGACTTTCATTCCCATAGGTCTTTTACTTTTCTTTGAAGGCTTTCAAATTGTTCTTTATGCTCTGTAAATAAATAAATATCCTTTATTTATTTAGTCATATTTTCTTTAAAATTTTTGAAGTGATTTAAGAGAGTTGTGTGAATACCACTGATTAATTGTATTAAATTTTATATTTCTTCAAGATATTTGGTGTGTTCCTTTAGCTGGGCCATCTCTTACTGTTTCTTAGTACAGCTTGTAGTTTTTTGCTGATGTCTAGGCATCTGAAAACGTTGGTCAATTTACTCTGATAGCTAATTTCTCTCTCTTGCTTACTGTTGTTGTTTATCTTTTCATACAGCTCTTCTTTGATATTTGGTTCAACTTATTCTCTGTCTTTAAAATTGCCCAGCTTCAGTTTTCAAAATCAAGCCAGGGACTCACTAGTGGGGTGCAGATTTTCTCCCAGGGTTTGGATACAGAAAGCAGTTTTTGCCCATGCAATTTCCAGACTGGCCAGCAGATGGTGCTAGTTAGCACTCCATTCCATGGAGATGTTTCAGTCTTGGCTTTCCTGTATTCCTGTGTTGAATCTCCAGAGTGGAGATTCAAAGCAGTATCTGCTGGCTGAATTCACTGAAGAAAAGCTCCCTGAGCTCCTCAGCCTTTTCCCTTGAAACAGCTGACAGGGAGGAAGATGTCTGCCCTCCTCTCAGTCAGCTGCAGTGAGTCAGGTGTTTTACTCTGGCTTAATATCTTGGGTGTGGGAAAGGGGAGCCCTTCCTGGCCACCACAGGGGTTTGGTAACTCCTGTTTGGCATTTTGGTTACTTTGCCTTTCTGTCCCTCATCCTCCTGGGAGTTGTGTAGCACTGTCCTGGTATGTTGACCCCCAAAGCAAGTCCTTCCAACAGCTTTTGCTCTTTCTCAATTGTTTTTGTGAGAGTATTCATCTCTGCCTGTTATTCTACCACCATCTTCCCACAGTCCCTGTTTTTAGTTTTGTCTTCTGATTTTATTTTATTGAAAAGCCAGAGATGAAGATTGAAAAGGCACAGAGAAAGATGTAAAAAATATCGTGGGTCTAGTGCTACCATTAAAACCCAAAGACAAGTATGTTTTAAAAGCAGCAGTAGACTGTGGTGCATTCTGTGGCAAGGCCTAGTAAAATAAGGACTGAAAAGGGTTCACTGGATTTACCAATAAGGACTTTATTGGTGGCATTGATGATTACTGTTTCAGTGGAATAGAAGCTAGAATGGCATAGGTAGAGGAGCAAATAAGGTGGGTCAAAAATGACAGCTTAATAACATGCCTTTTTCTGTTTCCTCTGTGTGACCATATTGAAATTAGAGAAGAGAAAATGTATAAATATATAAACCCATGAGGATAGGAGGAGGAAACTGTATTCAAGATATGAAAATTCTATTTTTAGATGAGGACTATTGTTAGGATCAGAGATGAAAGTGGGGCTTGCAAAGAGAAAATTCAAACTTAAGTGCCATTGCAGTAAGTTTCCAATAATGCACATCATCTGTCATCCCACAGAGTCTTCCCAAATCTCAGGGGTTGACTTTAATCACCTCAAAAAAGAAGAAATGAAAGATAGGGTTAATAAAAGAGATTTTGTTAAAAGTCAGAATAAAGAGCAGATGGAATGTAGATTTCTTTCTCCAATCATCACAAATAGGTGACAAGTTTACAGTCCCTAGGAAGAAATACCCCATTTTTCTTTAAAGAAATTTAACCAAGTTATTAGTGATACATATACAATAAGCAATACAGAGATTGAGAACCAGAACTGAAGATAGAGTAGAAATTGAAAGTGTATACAGTAAACATTGAAATCCCGGTACTGAAGTTGCCGAATCTCTACTGGTTTACCCTAAAATGAATTTCAAAAGTTGACAAACCACTTACCTCCCAAGCCACACACAGAGTCAAAAACAACATCTGATCAGTATGTTATTGTGGTTCATTACAAATATGAGAATAGACAGCTGTGACAGTTTGAGGCATTTTG
The DNA here is from genome assembly GCA_029593785.1 of Cabassous unicinctus. Classification (NCBI taxonomy): domain Eukaryota; kingdom Metazoa; phylum Chordata; class Mammalia; order Cingulata; family Chlamyphoridae; genus Cabassous; species Cabassous unicinctus. The sequence goes on along the minus strand of JAQZBX010034616.1, from coordinate 16,752 downwards.
TGGATCCCAGAAGCATCATATTCTTGGAGCTAGTCCATTCCTGTGGGTGTGAAACCCTGTGATTGGATTGCTTCAGTGAGGTTTGACCTGGTGTGGGTTTGGCCCTCTGGCTGGAGTCCTTTATACAGAGGACTGAAAGCAGAGACATACAGAGGAAAGCAGCAGAGACAGAGAAATCCCGATAGGCTGGAATCAGTGGAGCACAGAGGCATGGAAAGAGGCCCCAGAAAGGCAGAAAGCGACCAGGCCTGTAGGAGAGGGGAGAAATGAGCATTTTGCCTGACTGCCTGCAAATGAGCTTGAGGAGAACAGGAGTCTGGAGGGGAAGGTAGTGATTTTGGCAGAGGTTGGCCACTATTGTACCTTGCCATGTGGCAGGAGTCCAGAATTGCCAGCAGCCAACCTTTGGTGAGATAGCATCTCTGATAATCCCTTGATTTGGAGGTTTTCACAGCTTCAGAACTGTAAGCTTTTAACATAATAAATACCCATTATAAAAGCCAATTCATTTCTTGTATTTTGCATTGGCTGCCTTCAGCAAACTAAAACAACAGCCTATAATTACCATTGAGTAAACTGTCCAATTAAAAATACAGAGACTAGAATAAATGAATAGAAAAAAGAAACAGGGGAAACAAAGACAACATAATACGAAAAGAATTTCAGGAGTACGTAACTATTGTCTTCCGAAATATGAAAAAATAAATGGAATTTAGGAAATGAAAAAGTCATTGGGTAAGCAAAACTAAAAAATTAGAAGTGTTAGAAGACAAATTAAAAGAAATCCTGAGAAAATGTAGCAGTGAAAAAAAACCCAAAAAGATGCTAAATAAGATTAGTAAATCAAAGAATTTGAGGATTAAATAAGGCAGTCCAAACTAATCACTAGGTGTTAAGAAGAAAATAGTGAGGAAATTTACCTCTATGATCCTGTTTCTGCTCTAATACTGTCAGTAATTGATCTTGCCTTGCACTTTCTTGAGCAAACAGAAAGAATCAGATGGCATACCCACCACTACCAAATAACAATAACAGTAAACACTTGCATAGAGATTACTAGGTACTGGCACGTTTCTAAACATTTTTTAAAAGCTTTAACACCTCCAGACCTCCCAACAAACATAAAAGGTATAAGTTTGAATATTAACATCATTTTACTGATGAGAAAACTGGGACACAGAGAATTTATGAAATTTGCCTCAGATCACAGAGCGACTGAGTAGCAGAGTCAGATTTAATCTGAGAGTCTGGATCCAGAGTTTGTATATGTAACCATTTTGCTCACAGCCTATCTCTAATTTAGACTTCCCATGACACCTAAAATAAAGTTTGAACCACCTTCTACAGCGGTGGAGGACATGTGATTCCCTGCATGTCCCCTGAATGTTGACTAGTCCACACTCCTCTCTACCTTCTCACTTTGCACTGGCTCTGGCAGTTGCTTGCATAGGTCAGGCCTTTTCTGCACTGGGCTTGTTTGAAGCTCTGGTCACCCTTGCATTTTACATGACTGACTCAAACTTATCCTTAGAGCTTGGTTTTGATATCTCCCCTTCTCAGGTACTTCCTCAGTCCTCTCTCAGCATGGTTCTCTACCAAGTCTTTATAATTACTTCCTTAGCATTTATTACATTGCATTTTTCACTTCCTTTTTTATTTAAATTTCTGCACTTAATTATTGCTTCTCTCTTCCATTGTAATATAAGTTCTTTGTGGAGAGGAGGCTTGTCTGCCTAGATTAAGCTGTTTTTCCTGCTTCAACACAGTTGTCCTCAATGACAATGTTAATGAATAAATGAATAAACCAACAGGAAATGGAATGGAGGAGAAGAGCAATACCAACGCCCACTGTCTAATCCTATATTATGCAATGTATATTTTAAAACAAATACAACAATCTCAATTAAAAACAACCTCCACAGGAGAAAGCCATTAGGCAAGTAAGATTCTAAAGGAATGAACATGTTTCAGTACTGTACTTTGAAGTTATCTCACTAAGCAAATTTGAAGATACAAGCCAATAAAATTTGCAATCACTGGGAGATAAGTAGCTCATTAGACACATCATTTTCTTAAGATTGGCTTTAAACTCAGGATAGCTTACCATACAAAAGCTAAATAGCAACAAGTTTCCACTTCTCACTATTCATTAAATGACCTTGTTAAATATAAAGAATGTGAAATGCATAGGATACACATTCGAAAATTATATGTACTTCTAGTAAAAGATTGCAAAGAACTAGGTTCTTGAGATTTCAGGCAGAACTGTGTTCTAGAAAAGGCAGGCAATAGTGCCAAAGGACACTGTTCCTTGGCTGCTTATGACTAGATCAAGTAGTAGAATAACGGACCAATCAGGGCTAATATTCCAGGATGCACATCAGCATTTCAAGTCCAGTTGTATATGAATGATGTCTCTTCTGATCCTTCTGATAAGTCAATGCCTGTGCAGATGCAATTGTTAGATACTTGGGTATCATCGCTAGAACCAAACTCAATTGTAGCCCATTCTTAAGAATGGGTTCATGATTAGGTATTGAATAATTTCAAATACCTTTCATATACTTTTTTTCTTATTTTCCTAAATCAATAATCTGGGAATGAGGGTTACTCGCTGCTATAATATTCTTTTACTTGTGTAAAATTTCTAAAAATCCAGACAATGACTGAAACATGAAATCTGTTTTAGCATAAGTTTTACACTAGTCTAGGATGAAAGATAAGGCAGTGTTTTTCTTTTTAAATTATTAAGCAATAGTAAGATGGTGTCATTCTTGAAATTATGAATAATAATGCCTTAGGTACTTTCGGAACTAAATGCAGAGTTAAGAGTTCCGGACTCAAGTAGATTTGGGATAAACTCTTTTGGCTTAGTTGCTGAATTTATTTTACATTTAGTTTATCTCTAAACAGGAGATAGAGAACTACTCTACCTTATAGCCGTATATTGGGATATGATGGGTTACTACCTGAAAAGATTCTGGTGTATTCCTGTTACTCTAATGAATATTATCTCCCTCTCTGCTCTTTGAGCTTGCCAAGGTACCTAACAGGAATAGATAACCCAGGCTTCAGAGATCATCTGATAAGGGGCACTGATAAATTCCAACTGAAAAATGTGAGACAAAACTGAACATATATTATAATTTATATTTTAAAAATATAATTGTACTGCATTTGTTTTTTTAAATTACCTATGACAGCACATAAATTTAAACAAAAAATAAGTAAAAAGTCTCTAAATTTTTGCTGTGGAAATAAGATAAGAATCCCATTATTTAGCATATTTCATGTCCAGAATATAAACATTATAACACGTTTTTTTTAAAGTCCTGACTATACCAATATAACATAGTTTCTAAAAAGAATTCCACATGAAATTTCTCTTTGCTAGTAGTAGTTCTTTGAAAAACTATTAGAACACCCTTTTGATGTTAATTTCTCTCAACAACTAATTTGACAACATCGTGCTAAAATTTATATTATCTAGAGCAATTTTTAAAATAGGCCTTTTTTGTTGTTTTTTAATATTGCATTTTTTTTCTCTCAAAAGTATGCATTTAGTTTTCTCTAGTAGTTATAATAAAACAGGTAATATTAGAAATAATCTGACTCCAGTGATGGTGAAATGAAAATTGCATCTATTTCATATGGTAATTGCCATTCAGGGTTACCATCCAGGGTTAAAGAGTGTTTGCACACCCAACAAATTATCTTTCTCTAAACCCAAATGCATGTCATAATTCTGAATATAGCCCTTAGGCAATTATTAATCTTCAGTAGCAGAAAAAACCATCCCAATCTTTTTTATGTTACCTCATTATTCCTATTCAGAAATGAAATTTTAATTTCTGTCATGGCATTTAGTGCAGTCAACTGTTATATTATTAATTATAGAACTGTTTCTAATGCCTGGGACTGCTGTTTTAATAAAGTTTAATCTCTTTTCCACATTCTAGTGTCTTTCATAATTATGTCTGTTTTCTCCTTTCTTTTATTTCATTTGCAAACAAACCCAGCAGTGCAAGCTGTAATTCTGAGTTGGCTGTTGTTTCTGAATTAAACACATTGCTTGTAATCAAAGCTCTGTAAATTTTCAGAAAAAATGGGGAAAAGAAACTCAACTTTAGTCCAAATACCAGCTGCAGTCTTGAGATTGCCATCTTAAAGATGTACTTTAGGCTTAGCCCTTTCACAATTACTTTAAGCCTGTGGTCACTGATCTTGAAGGTTTTTCAGCTGGAAATCACTTTGAGTATCACAGCATACTTGGTTTCCGTGGTAGAGTTATGCGTCAATGGACTTCAGAACAGGGAGCTTGGAGTGCTGTGGTCCTTGTGTATGGCAACAAAGAGGGTGAAAATTGAGGAATCTCATTCCAAAGCATTTGATAATTATTCTTTTGTGAAAAGGAATAAGAAATATTAGAACTGTATTGTTTTACTGCTTATCTTTAATTTGGAGGGGCCTGGGATCAAATTTGCTTTGCTCAGTGTCTCTTCCCCTTTCTTCCTCTTTCTGTTCCAGGACTACCCACTCATATATCTCTTTTATGCTTAATTTCCTGTTTGATAAATAAGGCTACACCAAGATAATCTCCCTGCCTTTCTCTCTTTCTTGTTGACTAAATATATTTTAAATTATCATACATGATTTATTATACAAATGAATAAGTTTTTAAGTTTAAATCAGGGTGGACTTGGGATAAAACTTAATCAATAGTTTAGTGCCCATGTGTTGAGAGTGTCAGACCCTTCAGCACTTTGCCATAACGTTCATGATGCATTACAGCCTGCAGTCACAACAGGAATTGGTGAGTCTTATCAGCAATGACCTCTATGGGTCTAAGGTCCAAGAGAAGGTGTACAAAAAGAAGACCTCTTCTATTGGTTCAAAAAAATTTATTGATTTAACACTGGGGATGTAGTCAAACACAAAAAGATTGATGCCCTCAAAAACTCACCATCTTGGGAGCAGATGTGGCTCAAGCAGTTGGGTGCCCACCTCCCGCATGGGAGGTCCTATGTTTGGTTCCCGGTGCTTCCTAAAGAAGATAAGCAGATGCAATGAGCAGACTCAATGAGCTGACACAATAAGCAAAGAACAGGGAGTGGATGTGGCTCAAGTGGTTGGGCACCTGCCTCCCACATGGGAGGTCCTGGGTTCAGTTCTTGGTGCCTCCTAAAGAAGATGAGCAGACACAACTAGTGGACACAATGAACAGACACAGCAAGCAGACAATGAGCAGACAATGTGCAACACAGCAAGCAGATAGACAAAGGAGCCATCTCGGGGGGGTGGAATTAAAAAATTAAATTAAATTTAATTTAAAAAACTCACCATCTTATCAGTGAGAAAATTAGCCAATTATTTAATACAATGAATTATGATGAACATGGTAAGAGAATGAGAGAGGAGAGGGGAGATGATTTAGGTACTTTTAACCTGGGCACACATCAGGGGATGTGATTTTGAGAGGAAAAATACATTATTATTTTCACTAGCCTCTAAAGAAAAAAATAGCATTTCCTTCAATTTATTATTGTAAACAAGCCACACTAATATTAGTTATATTTCTGCTTTGCCATTGATGTAAATCACAGTTATGTTCATATCATATTATATATGTTGAAGAAATTTTGAAATATCATTGATGATCCTTCTAATTTTGAAATTGTAATAGTTATTGTTACTGCCTCTAGATCTTTTAAGTTGTAATTTCATGTGATAAAGTATTTTAAAATAATTTTGAAACTGCATGTCTTAATTTAGCAGGCTGCAATGACAAATACTGCACAATGGGTTTGCTGAAATAATAAACTCATGGTTTCAGAGACTAGAAGTCCAAAATCAATGCATTGCCAAGGCCACGTTTTCTCCCTGAAATCCGTAGTGTTCTGACTTGCAGCAATCCTTGGGGATCCTTCCCTTGCACCTGTCTCCCATCACATGGCAATCTCTCTCTCTTTGTATCTGCTTTCCCTGTTTCCACTGATTTTCTGCTTCTCCCCGTGGCCTTCTCTGACTCCTGGGTTCCAGTTACTTCCCTTTATAAGGCTTCCAGTAATAAGGATTAAAAGCCACTCTGATTCAGTTGGCCACACCTTAACTAATAATAACATTTTCAATAAGTCCTGTTTATGAATGGTTTCATACCTGAAGGAAAGCAGATTAAGGACATGTGTTTGTTGGGGTACATAATTCAGTCTCCAACACTGTATGTGAATGATTTCCTTTGTTCTCCATTGCATTATATTTCATGCATTAAAAAAACAATTGTCCTTGGAAGGGTTTCCTAGTGTCTACCAGACTTCTAAATAGGTACATGGCACAAGAAGTAGATTAGAATTTCTGGTCTTAGAGATAGATTGTATTTGGAGGAGGGAAGAAACCTAGCCACAAAACACTTAGGAACATCAAAATTTAAAGAAGAGAAGGAGGAAACCAGAAAAACCTGTTAGAGGTAGTAGGAAATATGGAAGAGAGGAGAGTGAAAAACAGGAAAACACAGTTTGAAGGAGAGGGGACTGTTGAAGCCAAATTGGCTCGGGCTAAAGTGGAATCAATTTTCTTGTTGACATAAGTACCTACATACATCAATTTTTTTCCCTTCCTGAATCATTTGATTTTACACAAACAAAGCTTCCCTCACAATGCCTTAGCATTGAGGGTGGCACATAGATGGTCAGGCCATCCTCTGAACATCAAACAAAAGATGCCACAGAATCTGCCATTTCCCATTAAATATCCTCCTTAGGATTAGTACATTTCATACAGACTCTTTTTGTAAAATAACCTCTGGAAGCTAAATTCATTGTTTTTACTATCTTATTTGAGTTAATTTACCAGACTTTGTTTTCATTCATGAGAGTGGATGTAGCAAACAAGCAACACTGAGTAATTATGACATTTTAAAAAGAATCTGAAAGCAGATCTTAAGGCAAGCTGAAGTGGAGAAAATTCCCTTAATTTTTCTTAATTTCTTTACTACAGAAATGCTTTCTTAAACTGATGAATGCGTTTAAAATTAAGAGCAAATAGGCTCATCATCATTGAGAATATTAGATTATATTAGACATGTGTAGTTTTTGTAGCTAGGGTTTCATAATGTAAAGAGATACTGTGAAGTAATTGAATCAGTGATGTTCTAAAGAGATTTCTTTATACACAAATTAAAAATATGATTTGTGGAATGTAAGATTAATATGGAAAATTTCATTGGATCTTTGGTTAACTTACTCCAAACACATGAGCTAACATCACATATTGGCGAATAATAAAAATGGTCAGTCCTCTCAAATATCAAAAATTTGATTGTCTCCATTGTAACATTCCTCCCTTCAGCTAGTTAGAGCTATGTATGGTAACTGTATTTATGTGTATGTATATGTATGTATATACCCACACACTATGAGTGAATAAATGATGATTCATTTTTTGAAATTATGATCCTCAAAAGTCTTGAGGACTGCAGATTTCCTAATCTATGAACATATGAACCATAAAAAAGCTTATATTTCTTACCATTGGAAAGGAAATAGATAAAACTGACTGTTATGAGCTGCACTTTGGCAATGCTGAAAGAAGATTAAGGATCAGCAGAGACCTCCAGGCTGTTTCACCCCATGCAAACTTCTGGATTAAAAGCATCAGGGCAATCCCTTTCTGCATCATTTTGTCAGTCAGTTTTGTACTTGACAAGAATGACTATCAACTGTGAGGGAAAAGTGTACTCAAATTGCACAAATTTGTTGCAAAAAGGAGGAGATTATGATACCATAGCTTACAGAAATAAAGAAACTAAAGAAAATTAAAAGGTATTAAGTAATTACCTTTTAACAGCTCATGGAAATAAATAAACCTAAGTCATTTTGAAGGCATGTTTTCATTATACCTTTAAGATTTATTGAATATATAGGTACCATTATCATGGAGTTTTTGATTAGCTTGATATTATAATCTTTGTTGGATGTTTCCATAAATCAATACTTCCAGGCTTTTCCCTTAACAGTTTTTATTGGGGCTGAGAGGTATTATTTGTATAAGCGATACATATTTCTTTTGAATATTCATGATTTGCTGATGTGCTCTCTCACCTTCCTTTTTCCATTCCCTGCTTGTAAAAATAACAGTGCTGAAAAACAGCAATACTTGAACTGACTTAAGGAATTATGCATGTAGCAAAAGAGATGATAGAGTGATTGCCGAGTAAGCAAACCTTCTCCATACAGTTCAGAGCAAACCTCTCCATCCTGAGCTTGTTTTGACTGTGTATTAACTTTGTGCACATGGGAATGAATAAAATCCATAGTCAGAACAGGATGTAACTTTTTCAACTCTTTCCCCTAAATCATTGATAACTGGATAATTTCTCTGCAGTTCTAAAGTTACAGAGAAGAAAACCTTAATAGGAAAAAAATCTTGGCAGTGGAAGAAACGATAATCTGCACCCCTTAAATTTCATTGGTCACTGCTTTGTGTCATGATACTGACCCAGACATTCTCTAAGGTGATACTGTGATTCAAATGTAAAAATTTCATGATTTCATCTGCTTGGCCTATCAACCTCAAATAATAGAACAAAGTTTGACCAGATTGGTTCAAACTTTCTAGAATCCAATTCGTTGTCATATGATTGTTTCAATAAGTTCACACACGTAAAAAGCTTAAAACAAAGTGTTTTATAGAACAAGAACTTAATACACTCAAAAATACAAAATGTATACGATACATTTTAGATATATTAAAATATTATCATTATGATGATGTGGATGATGTAATTTTTCTGTTTAGTCTATACTTGTAAATAACTTTTTAATATCAATGGATTTAATAAGCCATGAGATGCTTGTTTCAATATTCCTCATTTTTAGGTGACCATGCCTCCTTAAACTAGTAAATTTCACAAAACTTAGTGCTGCTAAAGTTTAAGTTTCACAAAACCTAAACTTAGTGCTGCTCTATGTTTTGTCTATATAAAATAAACTTAAATAGTAGCAAATGGAACAAAAAAAGGAAAAGTGACATGAGAGAAACACTTTAAGGAATACAAACTTTAAAAGGAAGTTTGAAAGAAATTCCTTTGCAAAGGAAGTTCTTTGTAAAGATAATTAGCAACTTAAAAGTTCCTGTCAAAATGTACTTTCTTTGATTTAAGATAAAACCCTTAAAATAAGGGTAATATCTAATAAATTATCCTACCAACTGCTGTTATATAATTCCTGTTATTTCAGACGAGGTAATTGTATGGTAAACAGCATTAGCTATTCATTAGCTTTAGCTATTCTTACTGATTCTGTCTCAGATGGGCAGATTGAATTTAATGACAAGAAAAATATAGCAAATCAGCTCTGTCATATGAGCTAAGGAAGTACTGAGATGAATAAGTGGAAAATTTTCATACACTCATGAAAACCCACATTAAAAAATGAAATTGCTAGAATCTATTTGTCACTGATAGAATACTCTATATTAGTTAGATTTATAGATTAGAAAGTAATATCATTAACACCCAATGCTCCCTTTTGATAAGCACAATCAGTGGATATGTCAGAAACTACAGAGAACTGCTAACACATTAATTAAATAGCATCATATTTGCTCATTCACTGTCAACAGTATTAATCTGTTTGATTGAACCTAGGACTTTATACTATATTATTGCTTTAGGTTCTTTGTTAATAGTGAAATCACGATTGCATTTCACATGGCTGTGTGAAGTTTGTCATTTACCCTCTTAGAACACAGATTAACTCAATATTTTCAATTAATTTCTTAATGCCAATGCACAAATTCTTAACTGGCCTCATAAAAAAATCTTTTTTTCTTCACACAAATAAGAAAACTTGGGACCTTTCAAGTGAGTTTGCTCGTTATTCTTTTATATACATATGTTTTTTATATATAATTTATAAAAATGTTTATTATATAGTTAGCTCTATCAAGTCCCTTTCTCATTAAATATCGCCCTGAGAATAATTGTCACAAAGAAAACCAATATATTTATTTATATGTATATATACGTTTATATACAAAGATACCTAAGAGATATAGACAATTGAGTTAGGTACATGTACCTCAACCCCTGCATTGTTTAAAAATATACTTGTTTATTTTCTTTTTTTGAAAAGTAATAACAGTAGACCATTCAATAATTCTGGATATTTCAGCATTGCCACAAGTAAATTTTCTGAAATAAATGTAAGGATAGATGGTGAAGCAAAAGGTCATTAATAAATTGGAAAAGATAAATCTAAGGGGAGCTAAATGTCATAGCTAGGTTTTCATCTAATCATTACGTTCATTCTTGAAATAACTTTTCTATGTTGATCCAGAGGAGTAGGAAATATAATTTAAAAGAAGGAAGCTTTTAATTCTGTGTAGGAATGAGTTTCCTTCCTTCCTTCCTTCCTCCCTCCCTCCCTCCCTCCCTCCCCTCTTCCCTTCCTTACTATTTTTTTCTCTTTATCTTACTTCATTTCTTCATTTCTTAATTTTTTTATCCTTTGAAAACAATATACACTCATTTGAGAAAATTGGAACAGTGCATACGGAAAACAATTAAGGAATTTCATAATCCCAATACCAAGAGTTAACAGATGATCTTACAACCTCTGAATACTCTTGATGATGAAGAAATTACTGTTTAATGATGTAGCAATTTTCACATTAGGATAATTATAAGTTTGAGAAACTTTTTTTCCTAAGTTTAGCAGCACACTGTAGTTTCCAGTTAGATTTCCTTCTTTACTCTGAAGCTACATATAATAAATGTAATGCTAATTTTGTAATATAACTATTCATATAATTAAAGAGGGTCTCAAGTTTCTCCTTCCTCCCCAGGTTCTTATCTAGAATAATTTTCTCATCTTTCTTGAGTCAACATTCACTTAAGAAATGGTTTCAAATCCAACATAATTTTAATTGTTCCCCTCGTTATCAACCTTAGTTTTAAATATTCCTCTTAAAATGTGATTCTTAGTTTATTAGTAAGAGAGGCTTAAGTGCTAGTTGATGCTCTTGAAATCTTTTAAAGTACTTCAATTAAATTTATAACTCTAGAATTCTCAGTTTCAATAATCTGACCAAATAAAATTAAAAATAGTGATAGTATTCAGATCATTCATTTAGTGGAGTAGAGGAAAAGATATGAAAGACTGTTAAATAATTTATAAAGAGATTAGATGTTTTGTTAGTAACAAGAGTAGGAATTTCAACCAAGATTTGATACCCGGGTTTTTCATTATTTTCTTCCTACCTTTCCTACCCTATTTTTTCCTTTCTTTACCTTAGTTTTTTTTTTTCTTTTGGTTTTAAATTTTAAATGTAAGAAATACTTATCATAGGACAATATAAAGAAACTATATTACTTTCAATATTTTCCATAAATGAAAATGCAATATACATGCAAATGCATTACATACCTATTATATAATTGAGTCCATTGTTTGACTTCTGTAATTGTCGTCTTGCAACACAACTCCAAAATCTTACTAACTTGTCATGACAAAAATTCATTCACTCATTCATTCATGCATTCATTTTTCCTCCATGTCAGCTCCAGACCACTTCAGGATCAGCTAGAGATTTGCTCTACATGTCTTCTTTATTCTAGGATCCAAACTGAAGATGTTCTCTGTATTTAGATGATGCCCTTCTCTGATGGAAGAGAAACAATAAAGCAGTGGAAAATTTTCTAAATTTTCTGCCTGCTACTGACTTACATGGCTTCCACTCACTTTCCATTTGCAAAAGCAGGTCACATGGTAAACCTGACAACCTGACAATGGGTAGAAAATAATATTATCCCTGTCGTGTGGAGAAATAATATTCTCTCTGCAAGTCACATGGCAAAGGGCAATGGTATATAAATTCTCTCAATGGGAAGGGGGAAGCTTTTAACTGGCAGCAATGATACAGGTTTTTCCTGTTTTTTTTCCAATGAGGTAATGATTATCAATGTTTCTCATGTAACAAATTTCTCTCAAATAAATATTTTTAATGCTGTAAATTATTCCAGCCTATGGATATTTTATAATTTAAACATTTCTCTAATTTTGGACAAATAAAGTATTACTATTTTTACATGCAGAAATATTATTTCTAGACTTTTGATGAATTCCTCAGAATATATGGATTGAATAAAATAACAGAATCAAGTAAAGGCACATGTTTAATATTCTTGATAAATGTTGCTAAAGTTTTTTTGATTTTGCTTTTGGAAGATTAAGCTAATATATTTTCCAATCAGTTATTTGTGAGAATATCAAACTTACACTCTCCTTATCATAACTAAGTTTATTTTCCATTAACCTTTCTAATAGGTTGGTTGAAGATTATATGACATTCTTAACTTAATTCACAGTATACAATTTGCAATTCATTAATTACTAACAGGGAATATCATTAGTTTATGTGATTTCAATTTTTTTTCTTATTTTTTCCTCTGTGAATTAGCTGTCTGCTTTTTATTTAACATAAACATTTTAATGTTTTTATAATTGATTTGTAAAAACTTTTAAAAATTAAGGAAAATATTTTTCATTCTATGCTTTATTGCATTTTTCTTAGTTTAATATTTGACTTTTATTTTTTTAACGTATTAGTCTTTAAGGTATATTTATGTGGAAAAAATTGTATTTTCCAGTGACAAAATACAGGCAATTCAGCCAATACTTAGAGGCACAGCCATTGAGCTATGAGAAGAGTAGTTAAGAAGTCACTGATCAAATTTGAAAAAAATCAAATGACCAAGAGTCAGAGAAATAACTTCTCCTTCTCCTGGTGTTAATTGCCTTTATGGTAGCTTGCAGGGTTAGTCCATGAGCCTTTTTTCTCCCAGGTTAATATTTTCCCCAACCATCAGGGAAGCAATCAGTCCACTCCTTCTGCTTACTGCTGCCATTGCTACCTTCACATGGTGTGGCTGAAGGAACACAGGCTTTTTACAAAGGAAAATGTTAATGATAACTTGGATGATGTAAGTTAAAAAGCTTAGACCTGGTTTCAAAGTAAATGAGATGGTCAAAGAAATTAAGTGACAAGTTACATTGTACAACAAATTAAAGCCGTGTTATCCTTCAATCGGCACATTTTTAATGGGATGGAATGTTTCATTTTTCTTTGTGGACTGTGGAGTCTCTAGAACTTGAGAAGATAAGGGGTTGGAGAAAGGACTGGCTCCCTGTACCTTGAGGACTGAGGAAAGAGGTGGAATAAAAGACTTCCTGTAAGGGATGAGAATGCAAATTGAGTCATTTCTGACATTTAGTGATGAGTTTTTGCTTTTCCTGCTATAATTTCATAGGTCTTCAAAAAAATGAGTTTTCTACAAAAAGGTTGTATTAGTCTTACTTTATCAAATAAATGAAGTTATTGAGGGAGAAGAAATATCAGATCAGGGAGAGGAGATAGAGTATTTGTTGATCTAAGGAATTATTCTTTATCAACTTCTATCATTTTACAGTAGATGTTGACTAAAAGTTATTAAAATGAAGTCTTACCTATCACAATCATGTTAATAAAAGAGTATAATTATATAATAAAGATAATTCTATTATTTCTTTCTATTTTTTATTTTTTATTTTGAAATAGTGGGCTATGATGCTTACTTAAGAAGAGTCATTTTTGTATTTTGTATAATATTTTTTAAATTCTTTTACATGAATGATCTATGATTTAATTATTATTACCAATTGCTTATAATCTACAGAGTATCCTCAAAGGTATTTTTGTAAGAATGAATAGCAATTTAGCCTTTCATTAATTTAAATTCACTGATTTTGTATGATGAAAGAATTGTAGATTGGACAGCATAATCTAGTGTTATATGCTTGATACTGGCTTGAAGGAATGTTAGACTTGGTGGAGACAGAGACATGTACAAATTCCTGAGACACGTTTTGAAGATAAAATCTATAGAATATAGTTCTGGATATGAATGGCTAAATCCCAAATTTCTATCTCAAATAACTAGATGGATGGCAGTGTCAAATTACAGCAATAAGAATTCATTGAAGGTCAGGTTGTGAGAGAAGTCATTGAGTTTGATCCCTTTAAAAGTATGTTCCCTTGAAATTTTTTCATGTTTTAAAAATCTTTTAATGAAAGAGTAATCTTATGGGTATTATGTAATTTCACTTTTTTTCCTAAAGCTCACTGTATGAATTTAGATGAGATTAGCATAATTGAGTGTGTGTGTACGTGTGTGCAAATGTGCAGATGCCATGTGAGCACAAACCCTCCTAGAGCTGGCTTAAGAGATAAAGGGTATTGTTTTGTTGTATTTTCTATCTTTCAGAACAAAGATCCTAGATTTCTTGAGTCAGTTTGATCGTAAAAGTCTTTGATGAGTAAAAAGACTAGTGTATTGAGAGAAAGTGAATACTCCAATAAAATAGAAAGACGTGAATAGCTAGATTAGATTGCAGCACTGGATCTTGTAGGTGTCACGTATGCACACTCAAGAAACTGATGTAGAAGACCTCCTGCTGTCCTACAGAACATTGGATCTAATTTAAATTCATACTGCCACCTGCCACTACTGCTTTTGTTTCTATACACTGGAATGTTTAGCTATAGCATTTAGCAGACCTAGATAAATCTCTAGAAGAAAGGTTGATGTTATCATCATAATTTCTATTTTTTTAATTAAAAAATAATGGCTATCTTTAGAATTTAATCCTATGAAATTCCAAAAAGCATAAATAAAAAATACATCAACAACCTTGTGACTCCTGTTAGTAAACATTGTCAGACTTGGAATTACAGAAAACAGATTTCCGGGTGTTTGTTGGCTACAGTGCTAGCCCTGTCTACTGGACCCTCGAATATTAATAAATCTATGGGGATGTGCAACTTGGATTGGCTTCCAATTGTCTAGGATATCTTGTATTTTGCTAGGGTCAGAATTTAAGGTATAATAATCCAATACTAATGGAAATTATCATTGTCAATAAACCTGCAATTATTATTATTATTATTTTTTTTGCAGGAAGCACTGGGTATTGAACCTAGGACCTTGTCTGTGTGAAGCAGGCATTCAACCACTGAGCTATATCTATTCCCCTACAATTAAATTTTGGCCACTAGAGATCAACTGTGTTTTTGCCCTGTAGAAAATATGGTCGGAAATACAGCATTGTATAAACCTGTAAGGTAGTTATCAATTTTACTTTTCTTAGCAAATTTATCTCAGCATTCCTAATTAGTACATATATATTTAATTATAAACATTCAAGTCCAATGAAATATATATATATATAAAATTAGACTTTAGGCTTTGTTATGGTATGAAAGATAAATGCTCATAAAATATGAAGGACTTACACAAAAGTATTTCAGATCAATAGGTTACTTTAGCTTATTTCTCTATGAAATGTAGCCATATGCATCTTTGTTATTTAGAAATGATATAAAATATTTCTCTATTTTCAATTGAACAATGTGATAGAATGACAAC
Source organism: Cabassous unicinctus (assembly GCA_029593785.1). Taxonomy (NCBI): domain Eukaryota; kingdom Metazoa; phylum Chordata; class Mammalia; order Cingulata; family Chlamyphoridae; genus Cabassous; species Cabassous unicinctus. The sequence continues at coordinate 1,292 of JAQZBX010034616.1, read as the reverse complement.
TCTGGTTAATTTAGGACTTGACTCTTTCATCCATCTAATTCTTTCCATAGCTTCTACACTAACATAGTTGCTTATTTGCTGAGACTTGTTAAAATTGCGTTTTCTAGACAACTTGACAGGAGGAAATTAAAAATAAAATTGTCTAAAGATTGCTTAATTACAGGTAATAAATTTTTATGCAACTGTGGAATAACCAAAACCCTTTAATTTTCGAATAATGCATACTGAGCTAGTAAATTAAAACAGCTTTTATTTGCAGTGTTAACTTGACAATCAAATTGAAGATTACTCAATTACAACAAAATGTAAGTTTCTCTATATATTTGATTTTTCACTTTGGAAAGAAACTAGTGATCTCAACTTAGTTTTTGAGATATCTCTTTAGAGCTTTGATTCAAAGATAAAATATCTTTTACCTTGAACTAAATCCTTCCAACGCTTAAACTAAAGTTCAGGAGTAGATTTGGCATGCTAGGGCCTCCTTGACTCCACAAATTTTTCTTCTCATCATCTGCAGAAACGGGTTCAATTTGCTTCACTGTATTTTATACTGGAGGGCAAACATAATAGAAAGTTTGAACTAATAGAATATATATTGCCCACATTTTAAATTCCTGTGCTCTAGAAATACTGAATTAAAACTACCTCTTTCCACCTAAAATGATGCTAAGTTAATAATTTTCTCTCCTTCATTTCTTTCTTTCTTCTTCTCTCCTGCACCTACCCTCATTCACTCCCTCCTTACCTAATTCTAAAGAGGACCTAGAGATCATTTACTGTAAAACAGACTATTAAAATGGGAAAAATAAAAACAACAACAGCAACAACAACCAAAAAAAAACATGTAAAAAAACTCAAACCAAACGAGGGTAAAGAGTGCAATATAAACACTAAAATCCTGGTGAAGTATGATCATAAAATTATCATTAAATTTAAGCCTGAGCTTCCTGGCACACAAACACACACTTGCGTGGGCACACCATGGAAAACCACATCCTCACTCTTACATAGTTTCCTTTTCAATTCCCCAGTGAGCCGACTTCCTCTGTATCTCCCACAGATTGATAGATAATTCTCTCTATTGCCATATTTTGGGCTTTGTTATATTCTAAAACCAACTTATGATCTTTAATGAAAAAACAAAAGCATACCATGGAATCTAGATTATGAAATGTCAAGCACTTATATAAACTACCCATACATAGCTTAGATATTTTTGCAAACTCTAAGCCTTGGAGGGAGGGACTCTTTTTAGAAATTATACATTTTCTTTATCTGTGATTTTCTAAACA
>JAQZBX010034615.1:10734-25020 GCA_029593785.1 Cabassous unicinctus | reverse complement strand
GGGGACACATGGGAAGGCGTTCACCTGGGGCATGCCTCTAAGACACATGAATATGTTCAAGTGTTCATAGGACATTGTCTCGGTGGGTGGAGATCCACACAATAACCAAAAGAATATTAAATTCTCATCCTGGGGAGTTCTGCTACATTCTCTACTAGGAGAGCAAGAATTCCCCGAGTGCATGAGCAATGTTTATTGAAGGAAGACAGACTGTTATGCCAGGTGCTTGACATTGATAATTTTACTTATAAACCTTTTCTTTTGAAATTGAAACTTAGCCTAGTATTATATACTGCCTAAGAGTTACCTCCTGAAAGCCTCCTTGTTGTTCAAATGTGGCTCCTCTCTAAGCCAAACTCAGCATATAAACACACTACCACACCCCTGGCTTAGGATATATATATATATCCATCATTGCAATATTATACAGAACAATTCCAACGTCCCAAAAATGCTCTATGTTACACCTATTCTTCCCTCTCCCTCCCCTCAGAATCTCTGGTGACCTCTATCTTTATATTAATGTTACAAGTTTTTCCATTACTAGAATTATAATAAGTCTACTTTGGTCCATAGTTGTGTTCCCCTGTCATGTTTGTTCATTCCTTAATCTTGAGGATTTTGGGATGGTGATGCCCACTCTGTTTCTGACTGAGAGGGGCTTAGATTCCATGGGGTAGATGTGTGGAACTGTCTTGCTTGCAGTTGTAGATATTCTCTGTTTCTTTATGTGGGCATTGTCCATCATCATCCTTTTGTTAATTGTCCCTGGCAAGTCTCATGAACTGGAGAGTAGGTGTTGGTTGCAAATCCACTGAGATTCAGAGCTCAAATGGCATTTGAACAGACTGAAGGTGTAAGTCTCTGGGACAATCAAAATATCCCTTTTAGCAGTTACTATATATAGATCAGTCACAGTTGTCACTCAAAATAAAACTCATTTGCAAATAGACTGGTGGTAAATGCAAAGTGCTACATATATCAAGACTATTTAGACTACTGTATTAGTCAGGGATCTCCAGAAAGGGCTCATGCAATTGTGGCAGCAGGCTAGTCAGAATTCTGTATGGCAGGATGGACATTGGATATGCAAGAGGAATGATGCTAAGTTTGTAGGGGATGCCAGGGAGGAGTGTAGCATATAGCCTCCAAGCAGAATTAATTCCTTCTGAATCTTTAACCCTCCGTTCTCCCTTTTAAGACTGCTAACTGATGGGATGAGGCCCACCCACATGCTGAGTACAAACTCCTTTACCTAAAGTCAAATGCCTGTAGGTGCTAATCCCATCTGGGAAATAACTCCATAATATCAATCAGGCCAGTGTTTGACCAAACAATTGGACACCATAACTTAGCCAAGTTGACACAAAAAATTAATTCCTCTACTTATACCTTCCTGATACCTTCTGGAAGTTTCTAGACTTGAAAGAAATATATTACAATGTAAAAACATTGCCTTGAGTGATGGAATGAAGATTGTTTTTTTTTCTTTTCCTTCTTTAATCTTCCATATTTTCATGGTGAAAATCTACCATCATACATAAGAGATAGAGAAATTTCTTGCTTTGAAGTTTATTTTAAAACTAAACAAAATAAAACTACTCAATTTCACACACATTAGAAATGCTATTTTAAAAAGCAAAGGAAAATAAGTGTTGGAAAGGATGTGGAGAAATAGGAACACTCATTCGTTGCTGGTGGGAATGTAAAATGCTGCTGTGGAAACAGTTTGTCAGTTCTTCAGGAGGCTAAGGATAGAACTACCACAAGACTTGGGAATCCCACTACTAGGTATATACCCCCAAATAATTGAAAGCAGGTACTCAAATAGATATTTGCACATCGATGTTCATAGCAGCAGTATTCACAATTGTCAAAAGATGGAACCAACCCAAGTGTCCATCAACTGATGAATAGATATGTGGTATATACACACAATGTAATATTATTCAGTCATAAAAAAAATGAAGTCCTGATATATGTGACAACATTGGTGAATCTTCAAGACATTATATTGAATGAAATATGCTAGGCACAAAAGTGCACATATTATATGATCTCACTTATTTGAAACAATTAGAATAAGCAAACTCATTGAGTCAGAATCTAGAATGTAGGTTACCAGGGGTCAGGGTGGGGATAGGGAATGGGAAGTCAATGCTTAAAATGCATAGAGTTCTTATTTGGAATGATGGACATGTTTTGGTAATGAATTGTGAATGGAATTACAGCACTGAAATATACATCTGAATGTGATTAAAAGGGGAGATGTTAGATTTTATATATGTTAATAGAGCAAAAGTTTTAAAAAAATCCATAGTACTCCACAACATAAACAGTGAACCCTTAGTTAAAACATGGGCTATAGTTAATAGAACAATTATAAAAATATGCTATCATCAATTTTAACAAATGTTCCACACAAAGAAGGTGTTAATAATAGGGTTGTATCTGGAAATCCTGTATTTTACAAATGATTTTTCTATAAACCCACAAGTTCTCTAATAAAGAAAGAAAACGACTTGAAATCATTTAACTTCTATGGACAGATTTTGATAACAAATAAATGGTAAGCAAAATAGAAGTGAGAGAAAACTTGGCAAAAATCAATAAGCCTTAGAATTCATGATAGTCGTCAGGGGGATTTTAGATACTGTGGAAGGTGTACATCAGAATGATTTTAAGAAGTTCAGGGAAATGTTAATTTAATCTTTGACCTGAGATGATTGAGAGGGAGAGAAAGATCTCAAGAAAAAAATTTTGACAATATAATTGAAATAATTTGTATCATATTCCTTCCCCCTACCCAAAATTAAATGCACAAATAGTTGAATTTTGCAGTTGATCCCTGGTATTAGGAATAGAGACTGCATAAATTGAAACAGGGAAGGAGTAAAAGCCATGAAAATTGTGTTAATCAGTTTGGTCATCACTGTAGGCAGCTGGGACTTGATAGTTCTGAATCCTTCTTAAGGGCTGTAGAGAATGTGCCTTAAAATCCCCTGCTCTTTCCACCCTCTCCTGACCCCACAGGTCAATAGTTGTTTCATGGGATGTTAATTCCCCTGCACTTCCAGGCTGCACATGTTTAAACACTGAGCAAGCTTCCATAGTCATTCCTTGTTGTTGTATCAGAGGAACCTCAGGATATAAAGTGATGAAGTGTGCAGCTGAAATGAGGCATGGCCATATTTTAGCTGTTCAAAGCTTGTTGTCAGAGCAAGTTGGGGAAAGAGGTGGTCCAAGATATGAAATGTTTTACCTGAAATGTCAGTTATTGACTTCCCCATGTACCGCTATGATCTTCCTATGTGCTCCACTAAATCCAGTTTATCAAAGTTTTCATTGTGGTGACCAGCCACAAAGTCTACAAAAGATTTAGTACAGGAAGTATGTGGAACCTACTAAGTACCCACTGCTGCAACTGGTCCTGAGTCCGTTTTTGATATTTATGATTTTCTTCTTCCACCAGTCATTCCAGATATCCCCTACTATCAGCCATCACTTTAACTGGTCTAGGATACTTGTCTGGTAGAATGACTCAGACTTTCATTCCCAAGGGGTCTGAGTTCTTTGTTGTCCCACCTTTGTCAGGACATGATTGTACAATTGTCTATTTAGAGTAGTGGCTCTTAACAGGGAACAGTTTATTTATTTATTTTTTTGTTTTCAATTTTAGAAGGTACCAGGGATTGAACCCAGGACCTCGCACATGGGAAGCAGGCACTCAACCACTGAGCTACATCTGCTCCCCACAGGGAACAGTTTTGACACCCAGGGCATATATAGCAATATATAGCAACAATTTTGCTTATCACAACTGGGAGGAGGGGGAGAGATCAGAGATGCTGCTACGTATCTTACAATGTACAGGATAGCCCCCTACAGTTAAGAATTATCTGGTCCATAATGTCAATAGTTTCAAGGTTGAGAAACCCTGATTTAGAAATGTCATATGACATGGAAGTACCAATTGCCACCCTAGTGAATCTACATTCTGAATCAGTACCCCTAACTCTTCATGGTCGTGAGGCAAATTACCCATAGCACCATAATAGCTTCTTTCTCTGTCTGCTAATTCCCTATTATCAGAAGTTAAGGTGATCAAAAGGAAACTTTGTTTAAAGATTAGTGGAACTCTTAAACATATTCTTTCCTCTCAAGAATTAGGGCTTCTAATTGAGCAGAGGCTAAAGTTGCAAGATAGGAAGCACAAAATCTGCTGTGGCTTATTGGAAGTGACAGTGAAAGGGCCCAATTGTGCTTTCAATCATTGTTTCCCAAACCCAGGCATTCTAGCTATTGTGAACAAAGCAACACAAATTGGCGTTGTACATTGATTTAATGTACATACTTGAACCTGGTGGGCAACTTTTCTATCCCAGAGGGCATTGTCCCTGAACTGGTGCCTTAGCTGTGCCTTTAATATTCTATTTTATTTTTGTATTAGGCAATTTACTTCCAGGCGATATAGCATATGGTAGGACCAGTGGATCCTGCAGTTATATACCCATTGTCATGACTTCTTTCTTATAAAATTGATCCATTGGTCTGAGGCAATGAGGTGAGGTAGTGGCAGAACTTTGGGAAGAAAAGCATTATCTTGTGAGGAATCTGCCTGAGGTAAAGCCTTTGCAAAGAACATTCAGTTCCGGATGCTCCACTTAGAGGAACATGTTCACTGAAGTCTGTCCACTAGGGATAGTGAATGGTTTGGGAAGCATGATCTATAAGGAACAGTTGAAATTCCTGGGAAAAGATGTGTTGTAGGTCATCTATCTATGTTTAAATATTTAAAAATCTATCACATGGGAAAGTAATTAGACTGATTCCAAGTGCCCTCAAAAACAGAAATAGTATTAATGGATGTGAGAGAAAGGCAAATTGGTTCAAGAAGGGGAAACTTTGAACAACCAGAATACTGCAAAATGAGGAGTTATTTGAATTGTGGTTTAGGAAGCTTTTCCTCACTGGCAGTATTCAAGCGGGGGAAGAATGTCTTGTACCAAGGCCACTATCCAAGATTGAATTTGTCCTGCTGCAGTGGAAATGAGTATGAATAGTGGTAATAGTTCTTGTATTGAGAAGCAACATTTAGTGCTCAGAGAAGGTTTATTTCCTGTATATAGTGTGTTAAGGAATGCATAGTGTCCCAAGGAGGCTGACATCCTGTACTTTGATATCGGTTTGTCAATTCTGTGCTCACTTATCTAAGCAAGTCAATATACCTCTCAGAGTTTGAGTTTCTGCTTCTGTAAAATGAGAACAATACCTCTCTGGCCACTTGATACAGTCTGATATGGCCATAGAAAGAGTTGACATATGGATATGTACTTTGAAAAAACCTTGTATATGGATACCTTTATTGAAATTATCTCAATATAAGTGCATCTTCAAATTATAACTTCCTTTTTTGAGCATATGTGGCAGTTTGATGTAGTTATGAATTCCAAAAATAGATATTGGACTATGCTTGTAAACTGGTCTGTTCATCTGGGCATGATTAAGCTATGATTAGGACTTTGATTGGGCCATGTCAGTAGGGTGTTGAGCCCTGCCCCTTGGTGGGTGGGGTCTCAAAGATAAAAGGCATGGCAAAGGACAGAGTTGGAGCAGTTTTGATGTTGAGTCTTGAGCTGGGACGCCGGGAAGTAAGAGAGCTTGGTCGTGAGGAAGGAGAGAAGGCCCCGGGGAAAGAGATGAGCTGTTTGCCTGAGAGTCTACAGCTGGCCTTGTGGAGAAAGGCAAAGCCTAGAGAGCCTCATAGTCTACAGCTGACCTTGTGGAGGAACCAGAGGAGCCGAGCCCGGAGAGAAATGGAGCCCCGGGAAGAGAGGAACCCAAGAAGCCTGAACCCTGGCAAGCGCCGGCAGCTGTCTTGCTCCAACACATGGCAATGGACTTTGGTGAGGGAAAAAACTTACACTTTATGGCCTAGTAACTGTGGAATTCTACCCCAAATAAACACCCTTTTGTAAGTACCAAGAGATTTCTGGTAATTTGCATCAGCACCCCTTTGGCTGACTAATACAGCATAATTAAAGCATGAAGTGCTTTATCTCTTGCAGGTACAAAAAGTTTCATGAACACTGGACACAAAAGTCTAAGGGCAGGATCTACAATAGGAACAGAACACAAGAAACAGCACAGCTTTCTTTCATTTGGGGGAGTCTAAAAAAATGAACTAAGTCAACACAATTTATTCCATCCACATGAAGAAAAGAACACACAAGGGAACTATTCTAGGAATTTATTCTAAGATTTATGAGCTACTTTTTCACTGTGATGGTCACTTTGTTACCACAACATCCTATTCAAAGACTTTCTGGTGACCTAAAACTGCCATTTTCACTTAACAACCCCTGTTTTAAATTCTGTCCATGATCTCCAGCTGCTCTTTGAGCTCACTGTTGCTTATCATCAGTGTTAATTTGGGCTTGCATGTAGCATGTTTCCAAACAAAGGAGATAAACGTCTGGCATTTGAGAAAAGACTGAAAAAATACATTTCAGTCTGAAACCATGCAAGCTGGGAAGATGTGTTCTGAAAGGTTTAAAGTAATGGATAGGGACCAAGAATAACCAAAAAATCTCGACAAAGGAGACTAAGGCTGAAGGACTCATACTTCTCAATTTTAAAACTTACAACACTACAGTAATCAAAACTGTATGGTACTGGCATATGGATAGATATATAGATCAATGGAATAGAATTAAGAGTCCAGAAATAAATCCTTGCATTTTTGGCCAATTGATTTTCAACACGGATGCTATACAGGGTATCAAAAACTTTTATCACTTTCAGCACAGCTTCTGATACCAACTGCAAACATTATAGTAGCACAATGCAATTCTTACTCTAACTACCAGATGGCTTCACTGGTGAATTCTACCTATTATTCAAAGACGATATAACACCAATCTTGCTCACACTCTTCCAAAAATTGAACAGGAATGAACACTACCAAACTCATTCTAGGAAGCCAATATCACCTTAATACCAAAATCAGATAAAGATACTATGAAAAGAAAAATAAATGGAAGGACATTCTGTGTTCATGGATTGGAAGAGTAAATATTATTAAGATGTCAATTCTACCCAAACTGATTTACAAATTCAATGCAATCCCAGTAAAAATCCCAACAGCTTTTCTTGAAGAAATGGAAAAGCTAATTATCAAATTAATTGGAAGGATAAGGGGCCCAAATAGCCAAAAATATCTTTAAAAAGAAGAATGAAGTTGGAGAACTCTCACTTCCTGACTTTAAAGCATATTAGTTAGCTACAGTGGTAAAAATAGCATGGTACTGGCATAAAGACGACAGATTGACCAATGGAACCAAACTGAGAACTCAGAAATAGACCCTAACATCTGTAGTCAAGTGATTTTTGGCAAGACTGTCAAGCCTTCTACCTGGGCCAGGATGGGCTATTCTACAAATGGTGCTGGAGAACTGAATTTCCATATCCAAAAGAAAGAAAGAGGACCCCTATTTCACACTTTATACAAAAATTAACTCAAAATGGATCAAGGATCTAAATATAAAAGCGACAATCATAAAACTCCTCGAAGAAAATGTAGGAAAACTTCAAGATCTTGTGGTAGGTGGTATTTTCTTAAACCTTATACCTGAAGTACAAGTAACAAAAGAAAAAATAGATAAATGGGACTTCCTCAAAATTAAACACTTTTACACTTCAAAGGACTTTGTTAAAAGGGTGAAAAGGCAGCTGACTCAATGGAAGAAAGTATTTGGAAATCACATATCTAATAAGGGTTTAATACCCATGATATATAAAGAGATGGTACAAATGAACAATAAAAAGACAAACTGCCTGATTAAAAAATGGGCAAAAGACTTGAAGAGACATTTGTCCAAAGAAGAAATACAAATGGCGAAGAAACACATGAAAAAAATGTTCAACATCACTAGAGCTTAGGGAAATGCAAATCAAAACTAAAAGATATCATTTGAAACCTATTACACTGGCTGCTATTAGAAAGTCGGAAAACTACAAGGGTTGGAGAGGATGTGGAGAGACAGGAAAGCTTAGCTTATTCACTGTTGGTGGGAATATAGAATAATAAAGCCACTGTGGAGGGCTGTTTGGCAGTTACAAAGGAGGTTGAATACAGACTTACCCCGTGACCCGGCGATACCCGCTACAGAAGAACAGAGAGCAGTGACACAAACAGATGTCTGTACTGCAATGTTCATAGCAGCCTTATTCACAATTGCCAAAAGATGGAAGCAACCCAGGTGTCCATCAACTGAGGAACAGATAAACACATTGTGGTGTATATACGTGATGGAATATTATTCAGCAGTAAGAAGAAATATCCAAGAGAATTGAAAACATATGTCCATATAGAAGCTTATACATGAATGTTCATAGGAGCCTTATTCATAATAGTCTCAAGCAGGAAACAACCCAAATGTCTATTAGCTGATAAATGTTTAAACAAAATGTAGAGATATAGAATGCTATTTGGCAATAAATAGGAATGAAGTACTGAGAGAGACTACAACATGGATGAGCCTTGAATACTTTATGCTAAGAGAAAGAACTCAGGCAGGAAAGACCACATATTCTATGATTCCTTCCTATGAAATTTCCAGAAAAGGCAAATCTGTAGAAACAGAATGCAGATTAGTGGTTGCCTACCACTGGTAGGGGAGGGAGTTAGGCAGTTATTACTAATGGGTTTGGGGTTTCTTTTGGAGCTGATGAAAATGTTCTAAAATTAGGTTGTGATAGTCACAAAACTCTGTGAATATGCTAAAAACCATTTCTCATACACTTTAAATGGATGAATTGTATGAGATGTGAATTATATCTCAATAAAGCTGTTAAAATATATGTTATAAGCAGAAACACAAAAGGGCATATATTTCAGGTGGGATAAGTCAGGAAAAAGTATGTGAAGAAGTAATAATATGTAAACTAAGTTCTGAAAGATGTTTAGGAATTAGTGAGGCAAAGAATGAGGGGGAGAGTCTAATAGACAGAGGCAATTATATTGACCAAAGCCCAAAGTAGAAAAGAGACTTTTGTACTAAGGTTTGTGGTAGGCAGAATGGCTAAGATGGCCCTGATATTTCTCACCCATAATAGTCATGCCCTGATAATCTCCTCCTTTTGGGGGTGGTTGTCCTATGGCTTATTTCTAGCAAATTGATGGCAAAGGTGATGAAATTTTCCAAAAATAATAAAGGTCCCAAATCAATTATTTTGAGTTAATCAAAGTGAGAATTTCCTGGGTAGGCTTCCCTTAATCAGGTGAATTCCCTTAACAGAGGGACTGAGCCCTCTCTGAGGAGAGAGAGTCTCTCTCCAATGCTGACTTTTAAGAAGAAAGCTGGCACATGAGAATGCCTAGGGAGAAGGCCATGTAGCAGGGAACAAGAGGTGGCCTCTGGAAGCTGAGAGTGATCCCCTGGGTCAAAGTCAGTAGGAAAATGGACTTGAGGAATAGAAGTGCAAGGAAATGAATTCTGCCAACAACATGAATGAGCTTGGAACTAGGTTCTTCATTCATTCATCCTCCAGATGAAAACACAGCCTGACACTTTGGTTCCAGCTTGGGGAGACCCTGGAGCAGAGGGCTCAGCTAAGGCAAATTTAGACTCCTGGCCTACAGAAATTTCGAGAGAATATATGTTTGTGGTTTTAAGCCACTAACTTGTGGTACTTTGTTATGAAGCAATAGAAAACTAATATAAGCCACTAAAATAGAACAGGGCTGCTAGAACTTTGAGAATGTGGTGATAGGAGGCAGGGGGTTATGGGAGTGGGGGGACAATGGAGCAAGAAATGCTAGGAAAAGAGGGAGGTAGAAGTCTGTAGTGTATTTTATTTTACAAATGAGTGAAAAACCACTCATGGTTTCTAAACATGGAATACAATATGATGCAATGAAAATTTTAAAAAATGATTGTTTTGGCTGTTTTGTAGAATGAATTGGAGATGAGCAAGGAAAAAGAGTAGCCAGTTAGATCACTGCAGTAATTCTAATAAGTGATTTAATTTTGTGATACCTTCTAATGTGTGAAAAATAGGCTAAAAAGGATGAAAGTGTGTGTAAAGTAGAATAGCATAGGATGAAATGGACTTTAAAAGCTGGGAATATTTGTGATTCATTTCTCTGAATCAATTTCAGGAAAACAACTGTTTTCTAATGTCAAGAATTTTTAGTCTATATCCCTCAAATGGCTTCTTCTTTCTGACTTCAGACATGCAAAGCTCTTTCCTTAACTTTAAGGAAAGTACTATGAATTCTCCTATAGCTTTCTCTCCTTTCTTGTTTGACCTATTTACTTTCAGAGTAAGACTGGGCAATACTACCTTTACTTCTTTTGCAGTCTGGCTTTTGCTTTCTCCAGTGACTAATGAAAAATCTCCCTCTAATGGCACCAAAGACCTTTTATTTTATTTTTTTCCAAAGACCTTTTAACAGAATCTTCTCAGGCACCATCTCAGGTCTCATATTCCTTAATGCAACTCTGTTAGCCACGTATCTCCCTTCTTGAAGTGGCTTGCCTTTCTTATAAATGATCCACAGTATGGTTTCTCTGCCTCCTTCTTTATGTCCCTTCTCCATGTTTCCCTGTTTTTTTTTTTTTCCTAGCTCTTCCTCCTTCTGTCCCTTAGCTTGGATAGCATTAAGGTTTTTTCAGTCACCATGGTAAAATTCTGAGACATCTTTGACGTTTCCTTATGCTTCAGCTCTGATATTAACATCTCCTGATAATACTTAGACTCACATATTTTATACAGTCAGATTTGGAAAGGTCTAAGATATCCTAATTCCAGTTCAACAACACTTGTTTTACATCTGTGCTTATTTTTTCCCCATTTCCATGGTGATCTACTGTACTTTATTACCTCCTGTCTAGAATATTGTCCCAGATTACCATATTATAGGCCAATCACCATATTATAGGCCAATTACCCCCAAATTCTTCTTTGATCATTTGTTAAGGAATTAATTAGTTCAGTTGCTATTAATTCATTTAATAAATACTTATTGAATAATCCTTTTGTCCTTGCCATGTTCTAGGCTATAGGATACACATGAGAGGGTTACTGCTTACACTACATGGAATTTACTTTTCACCTTCTTGTAAAGGAGACAGATGCTAAATAAAAGATGAAACAAATGCATGTGACTCTTTGTGAAAAAAATATATATAATGCTATGAAGAGAACCAAAGAAAAGTACAAGAGTAGAATGATAGTGTGGAGGGGGCTATTTTAGATCTGTCCCTATATGAAGAACATGCTAAGCAGGCAGAACAATGAAGAAAAGGACCCAGGTTAGCAAAGATCTCGGGGAGGAGCATGGCAATAAGAATGAGCAGCAAGTGCAAAGGCCCTGAGGGAGGAATAATCTTGATGCATTTGATAAAGAGCAAGAAGGTCAGTGTGGCTGGAGCAGAGCATGTCAGGTGGTAACTGGGAGGAGATAGTCAAGCTGGTAGACAATAGCCAGGTTAATAGAGTACCACCTTTTTCCCTCCTTACCTATTCAAACATGTCACACCATATTTCAATGAATAAATTTCAAACTTCTTGGCCAGGCATCCAAGGTAGCCCATGGGCTATGTTCTTTGCCCTTTTCCAACTTTATCTTTCCTAGCTCCTCTACAAGATTCTTCACATAAGTCGAACTTACCTATGCATAAGATCACCAAGGTGCCTTTCGTGGTCCTGCTGGTAGAAAACCTTCCTTCTCACATCTCATTTATCCTTCTAGGTCTTGTTCAAGTCTCTTCCAAAAAACCGGATCACCTGAGCCAGAAAGTACTGCTTGCCTGTGCTATGTCTATTGTTACATCTTTTTCACATTAGATTTTGTGTGTATGCATTTCTGTGTGTGTGTTTTGTCCTTTCCATACTGTATTTCAAGCTCCCAGTGACTTGCTCATCACAAGTTGCTTTCCTCTTTGTTTCTGGCACAGAGCCCTACAAAAATTAAAATGTGATTCAGTAGGATTATGAGGAAGATGGCGATGGATTAACAGGCAGAGCTGAATGCTCTCACAAAAACAATGGAGAAAGCCAAAAGCTGTCTGAGGGACCTGCTTTGGGGATCAGCAGACCAAGACAGTGCTATACAACTCCCAGAAAGTTGGTGGACAGAGAGATGAAGAAGCCAAAATGACAAACATGAGTTATCAAGCCCCCGCAGTGACTGGGAAGAGCTCCCCTCCCCCACCCCCAAGATAATAAGCTGGGGTAAAACACTTGGCTCACTGCAGCCTAACAAGAAGGGAACAGACATCTTCCTCCCTGTCAGCTGTTTCAAGAGAAAAGTGAGGGGAGGTCAGGGTGCTTTCCTTCAGTGAATTCAGCCAGCAGAGCCTGCTTTTGATTTCTGGTCTGAAGACTCAACACAGGAACCCAGGAAAGCCAAGACTGAAACACCTCTGTGGAAAGGTGTGCCAACAAGCACCATCTGCTGGGTGGTCTGGAAATTGCATGGACAAAAACTGTTCACATTCTCTGTATCCAACCCCTGGGAGAATATCTGCATGCCACTAGTGAGTCCCTGGCATGATTTTGAAAATTTAAGCTGGGCAGTTTTAAAGACTGAAAATAAATTGAACCAAATATCAAAGAAGAGCTGTGGGAAAAAAAAAACAATAAGAGCAAGAGAGAAATTAGCCATCAGAGTAAATTCACCAACATATTCAGATGCCTAGACATTAGCAAAAAATTACAAGCCATATTAGGGAACAGGAAGAGATGAACCAGCCAGAAGAACAAAACAAATATCCTGAAGAGATACAGGATTTAATAACATTAACCAGTGATAACCATACAACTCTCCTAAATCAGTTCAAAGAATTTAAAGAAAATATGACTAAAGAAATAAAGGATATTAAGAAGACACTGGGAAAGCATAAAGAACAATTTGAAAGCCTGCAAAGAAAAGTAACAGACCTCATGGAAATGAAAGACATGATGGATGAGATTAAAAATATATTAGAGGCACATAAAAGCAGATTTGAATTGCTTGAAGACAGAATTAGTGATTTCAAAGACAAAATATCTGAACTGGAAAAGACAGGAGAACAGAAAGAGAAGAGAATGGAAAAAATGGAACAGAATATAAAAAAATTGAATGACAACATGAAACGCACAAACATTCCCATTATTGGTGTCCCAGAAGGAGGAGAGAATGGAAAAGGAGCAGAAAGAATATTTGAGGAAATAATGACTGAAAACTTCTCAACCCTTACGAAAGACATAAATATCAATATTTAAGAAAGACAATGCACCCCAAACAGAATAAATCCAAATAGAACTTCCCCAAGACACCTGCTATTCAGAATGAGAAATATCAGAGATAAAGAGAGGATTCTGAAAGCAACAAGAGAAAAGCAAAGCATCACATACAAGGGAAACTCGATAAGATTAACTGCCAACCTCTCATCAAAAACCATGGAGGAGAGAAGAAAGTGGTATGATGTATTTAAGCTACCAGCCAAGAATTCTGTATCTGGCAAAGCTGTCCTTCAAAAATGAGAGTGAATTCAAAGTCTTCACAGACAAACAAAATCTGATAGAATATGTTACCAAAAGACCAGATTTGCAGGAACTATTAAAGGGAGTGCTACAGCCTGAAAGGAAAAAACAAGGGTGACAGACTTGCAGAAGAGTTTAGAAATGAAAATTATTAGGAAAGATAAACTAAAGGATAAAAAGATAGACAATAGAATGATATGACAAGAGAGAGCTGAAATGCATGAAGTAAGTAATGCCTTTACAGTAATAGCACTGGATGTTAATGGATTGAACTCCCCAATCAAAAGACATAGACTGATAGAATGGATAAAAAAATATGAGCTGTCTATGTGCTGTCTACAAGAGACCCACCTCAGACATAAGGACACAACCAGGTCAAAAGTGAAAAGTTGGAAAAAGGTATTCCATGCAAATAGTAACCAAAAAAGAGCTGGAGTAGACCAGATAAATGTAAAATAACAGCATTATAGTATGTGAACAGCTATTAGTGCAACTGGTAAATTGTTCCTGTGATCGGTATTCTGTAATTTTTCTCATACAAAATAAACACTTGCTTTTAATTAAGGAGTACTGGAGAAGAAAAATATTTTTGGATACTTTTTTTTTTTTTTAGCCCTTTCTTATTCATATTCTTTAAATAAAATAACCTATCTGGACCAATAATGATTTAGCATGACAACTCTTGAACAAGATTTTGAGTTTTTCTGCCTCATAAAATTATGAGTTGGCAAATTGTTATCTGCTGTAATTCAT
>JAQZBX010034615.1:0-10634 GCA_029593785.1 Cabassous unicinctus | reverse complement strand
TAGAAAGAATTATGGCATAAATGGAAAGTAAATAACTAAACCAATAATTTATTTCATTCTTAGAGATTATTATGTTCAATAGTTAGAGCTGTAATGCAAAAATTAGAATTCTGTTATAATTAATTTCTATTATATTTGAATTATTATTTACATTTATAAAGGTTTGTTGCAATGCTATTTATTTTTTTATAATTGATTATATTAAATCTAACATGGCCTTGCACTCTCTTTTAAAATTTGAAATTTCTTTCAATCTATTTTTCTATTTATTTTGCAATTTTACAATAAAAAACTTTTTAACATCTAAAAAAAACCATTGATTATACACTTTGGATAGATCATATGGTATGTGAATATACCTCAATGGAACTGGTTAATAAAAAAATTTGATTCAAAGGCTGTTCCATTAAAATTCACTTTTTATAGCTTTGGAAGAAAAATGATTTCACCATATTTGTAAAGTTGCATCAGTTCACTTCTAGATTGTTATTTAGATGCTATTCAATGAATATTTCTCATATGAGTGAAAGGATGTCATAGAAATATTAGGAAGAATGGTCTACAGTGTTTTCCAAGTGTAGTGAATTGTTATGTCCTTAAACAAGAAACATCTTTGGTTGCTTTTAATTTGCAGGAACAGACTGTGTAAAATAACCCATTACCTATAAATCTCTCATTCTACAAAATGAAACTATAAAACTGCAGATGTCTTAAAGTGACACATATTTCTTTTAAGAGTTCCAGTACTCTCAAAAGGCTTTATCAGTATTGTTGCTGTCAAGGAAATTGTACTTATTGTTGCAAACACATTTAGGAAATTGGAATTGATTTTACCTCAAGGATTTTAAAAACTCATCTTCCAAGACTTACTATAATTTTGATGTTCCAAAGTAATCCAAGCAACTTTTTGCCCACTTTGCCTTTTTTCTTTATTTCTTGTTCACATTCCTTTTTTCCCCTCTCCTTTCTCCTTCTTTCCAAATTGTGAGTTTTCTTGTTTCCTGTTTTGTAAAATGCATGTATACTCATTTTAAAGATCAAATACTATGGCATATATATGTATTTAAACATAAATCTATGTTATAATTTTAATAACCCCATACTGTTCTTTTTACCTTAGTTCATTTGAACTAAATTATGACTGTGTATTACACTCATCTATGGAACTTTTTAAAACATATTGGTACCCAGGTTGTACCCAAACCAATGAAACTGAATCTTCAGATAGAAACCAGTGCTTCTGCGGATATTAAAATTCCTAGGTGATTTTGAAGAACGAGGGCTGAGAACCACTGAGCCTAATTCCAAAGTAACTTATGCAGAGATTCATATCACACAGTTTGGTAAATAATCACCATTGAATGGTTTGAAATGAAAAAAAAAACTCGTGGCTTTACAGCTATTTTTTAAAAAACCGGAGACAATGCCATAATGATTATCTTGAAGACTCAGAGCTCCTTGAAATATATAGGCTTGAGGAATATTTATTCTCAATGAAATGTTTCGATAATACAGAATAATAGACTATTGAAGTAAAATTAACGTAGGCTTCTCTTGAGAGAAGGTAGATGGAGAGGGAAACAGGAAACATAAAGCAGAGTGTATTGTAACTTAGGGCAACTGAACTGGATTTTTATATAAATGATTCCTCAAAGCTATTGGGATCAGTAGGGACAATATTTTACTTCACCAGGACTATAGAAAAAATCCAAATGAAAAGTTTCAAATCAGCAGAATATTCTAATTCATCACTAGAGCCAGTCAGGGCTTAACTCATTCTTCCTTGTAGTTTAGGACAATTAGGTATGAGGAGGAGGATTTGGACTAAAAAATTTTGTTCCCTTTCGATTCTAAGACTGCATATGGATATCAGTGAAAGAATTTAGTCATGACCATTGCATGATTAGCTTCAGGAGATCACTATTTATTTTGTTGTTCCAGTTACATTCTGGAATGAGTCTCAGAATTATTGCAATGTTTTGAAGCAATTTCAACTTCATATGTGAAAGTTTGCTTTGTAGTTGAATATTGTTTTTATTTTGCATGATATATGGTAGAGGGTGGAGAAAAGCTATGAATAAATGTATTAGGCAATCCTAATTTAAATTGGAGCTAACATAACTTCTGCAATGAGAATGTGTGAATGGCAGCCAGGAGCTCTAAGTTCTAGCTCAAAGTTGGCCTCAATCTATTTGTGTGGCGGTGGCAAATCATTTAACATCCCCGTGTTTCAGCTACTTCAGATTACAAATTCCTTGAGAGCAGAGACCATGTTGTCTTCAAGACTTTTTCCTTAGCATCTTTTACAGTACTGGGCACTGATAGTTAATTGAAAACAATTTGTTGTGAGTTGAATGCATGGATGAAATAAACTGAGGTACTAGGTCTATAAATGATTAAACTTTGTAAGTATTAAATAATTACACTATGTATTATCTTAAAAAGATGCATAGATGGATTTTGGAGACAGTAGTCAAATCAATTAAATTTCATCACTTTATTCAAATATGACAAGATAGCAGTATGATTTAGCAGAACTATTACTGGATGGGCAATCAGGAAACTTAGAGTTCTAGAATAGCCTAGTGTGCCACCAAAATCATTGAGTTTAACAAATGGAAATGTTCTCAGAGATTTTCTAATTAATCTTTGTCATTTTATAGATGAGGAAAGCAGAGTCCTACAAGGTTAGCTCACTTATCCTCGTAATTCTAGAACTAGTAATACCCAGTTCCTCACTTCCTTCTCAGAATTCTTCCTTCTCCTTGACCTAATCACTGACTTTCCTGGTTAGATATCTTCCCCTTTAGGAGGCTGAATTAGGTGAACTTTAGTGTTTGCTAGTATTATGATTTTCACATCATTTAATGAAGAAGTATCTTTCTTTGTAGGTTTTTGTTTCCTATTCATATAGGAGTATGTGATCTAAACCAAGTCTTAAGTCAACACATGGACAGATAAAAGGTAATTCAGTAATGCTTGTGGTCATCTTGCTGACACTTTCCAAGTTACTTCTGAATAAATAAAATGAACAACAACACAACAACAACAACAAACCTCCTACTCTCATTTCTTCTAGGTATAAACCTAGCAATGGTATTGCTGGGTCACATGGCAAGTCTATATTCAACTTCCTTAAGAACTGCCAAACAGTCCTCCACAGTGGCTGTACTATTCTACATTCCCACCAACAGTGAATAAACATTCCTGTCTCTCCACATTCTCTCCAACATTTACAGTTTTCTGACTTTTTAATAGCAGCCTACTTAATAGATGTGAAATGATATCTCACTGTATTGTGATTTCCATTTCCCTAATTGCTAGTGATGTTGATCATTTGTTCATGTGTTTTTTTGCCATTTGAATTTCTTCTTTGGGCAAATGTCTATTCAAGGCTTTTGACCATTTTTTAATTAGGTAGTTTGTCTTTTATATCTTGGATATTAAACCCTTATCAGATATGCAATTACCGAATGTTTTCTCCCATTGAGTCAGCTGTCTTTTCACCCTTTTGACAAAGCCCTTTGAGGTGCAAAAGTGTTTAATTTTGAGGAGGTCTATTTTTCCTTTTGTTGCTTGTGTTTTGGGTGTAAGGTTTAAGAAACTACCACCTCCCACAAGATCTTGAAGATGTTTTCCTACATTTTCTTCTAGGAGTTTCATGGTTTCAACCATGAAACTTTTATATTTAGGTCTTTGATCCATTTTGAGTTAATTTTTGTACAAGGTATGAGATGGAGGTCTTCTTTCTTTCTTTTGGATATGGAACCAGTTTTCCCAGCACTATTTGTTGAACAGACCATTCTGGCCCAGCTGGAAGGGTTTGCCCACTTTGTCAAAAATTGCTTGACTGTAGATGTGAGGCTCTATTTCTGAGTTCTCGATTTGGTTCCATTGGTTAATGTGTCTGTTTTTATGCCAGTATCATGCTGTTTTTTTTTTTACCACTGTAGATAAGACATCTGTACAACTATATCCAACTGATGAATGGATAAACAAATTGTGGTGTATACACATGATGGAATATTACGCAGTGGTAAGAAAAATGAAGTCATGAAGCATATGACAACATGGATTAACATGGAAGACATTATGTTGAGTGAAGCAAGCCAAATGCAAAAGGACAAATACTGTATGATTGCGCTATAAGGAACTAAATATACTGTGTAAACTCATGGTCTAATAATTAGACTATAGGTCACCAGAAAATAGAAGGAGGGTAGAGAATGGAAAGCTGAGGGTTAATCTATGCAGAATTGGTAAAAAGGTTGTTTGTAAATCTTTGGAAATGAATAGAAATTGTTAAAGCATATCATGGTGTTTGTAAGTAGCAGTGCTATTGTATAATTATGACAGTGGTTGAAAGGAAAAGTCTAAGGCCATGTATATTACTAGAAGGAAAGCTAGAAACTGTAACATGAGACTGTATAACATAGTGTAACCTCAAGTAAAACATGAATATGGGTGATATTGCATATATAAGACAGTTTTTACAAAATATAAATACAAATATACTATAGAGAAGGAAAAAGAATAGCAGCTATGTACGATAGGGGAAGCATAGAGAGATTGAGAGGTGATGTGTCTTGTTTGTTTATTATTATTATTGGAATAATGAAAGTGCTCTAAGAATGATTGAAATGATGAATGCACAAATACATGTGAGTACACTGAATACCACTGATTATACACTTTGGATGGATTTATGCTTTCCTAATATGTATCAATAAAATGGATTTGTTTAAAAAAACCCTGTAATACATTTAAAGCAAGGCATAATCAGAATAGTTTAATTCTAAGACTTCTTTGTCAAGGAATTTGTGTGGCCTTTTTCCAGTCCAACTTGTACAAGGCTTAATAATGTTTCAAGGAAAAACACTTCCAAAATTGCTAGTGAATCTGAATTATAGAGTTTTGGCAATACTCAAGGTAACTTGAACAATCTATTCTGCAAACTTGTATGTTATGGGGAACCAGAGTCCCCAGTGGCAAGAATGGACTTCTTGCCAAATGGATAAAGTTAGAAAGAAAACAAGATGTTGAGAAAAAGAAGAAGCAATCTTAGAGAATTGTTTGAATTCCTTTGGAGAATGCGGAAACCTCCACAATTGGCTTACTCTCTGGTAATGATTAAGGGTACTCTAAGTTTGCTGTGCTTTAGAAAGTAAAATGTTGAAAACAGACTGCATACCCATTAACATTTAAAAGTATTGTTTAATTTCATGTACATATTTTAATCACCTTTCAAGGGATTTGTAGGTTTCCAAAGTTCAGACCCACCTGATCTTTTGATGAAGTCCCTAGCTCTCCTCTATAAACCACCATGATGTTTACTGGCATGTAGTTTACTGAGAGGTTAGGAGGTCTATTTATTATTTCCTGGCTCCTCATTTCATGCAGTGGGGAAAGTAATAAATGGAAAAGTCAGTCAGAAGACCTTGTTCTTAACCACTATTAAACCTTACTTGGTAAGGCTGGCTTCCTCATCTGTAAAATAGGGAGGTGGTGGTTCTCAACCTGAGCTCTCAGAATCTCATTGGGTCCATTAGGTTGATAATGAAAACTGAAAAACTTTACTGCATTTTTTAAAGCTTAATGGAAGTCAACTTTGTCCCCTTAATTAGCTCACATGGTCTGAATAAAGCAGTTTTTTTAACTTTTTATGGCACTAACAGCAACTTAATGGGGTTCTATAAGTTGGCTATTCTAATTGAACATCATTATGTACTTTGAAATTATTTAATTAATAAATAAAATTATTTAATTAATAAATAAAATTTGGTAGGCACAGTCTTTTAAGGCAAAAGTCTTTGGAGAAAAATGAAGTACTGTATTTCACAGAGGATCAAAGATGAGAATCTATGCACAAGTTCATCTCTAGAGTGTTTCCAGCTCTAAGATTCTTGGTCAGGGGTCAGTAACTTTTTCCTGTGAAGAGCTTATATAGTAAAGAATTTGGCCTTGCTCAGAGGGCTGGACTATGTCCAGGAATCTTGGGAGTTAACCTCTAAACCCTTGGAATTTCCAGAGTGATAGCAGTGACCTTATTATTCATGGTGGGCCCCTCAGACCACACCTGATAGTTTATGCTAATGAGGTGACTCCTGGTGGGGCCCCTCAACCAAGTGATAGCAACGCAGCCCCTGGAGGGGGGACTGGAGATTGAGTTCAACCACGTTGGCAATCACATGCCTACATAATTTAGCCCCCAAAAAACTCTGGACACTGGAGCTTAAGTGAGCTTCCAGAGTTGGCATTACTCCATGTGTATTGTCATGTCAATGTTGGGAGGGTAATGAATGTTGAGGACAACAGAGGCTTTATTTTGGGGACCCTCTTAGATTCTGTTCCATGTGTCTCTTCCTTTGGCTAATATTTCCTATATTTTTTCCCTAGTATAAACTTTACCCATGAGTATAATAGCTTTCAGTGAGTTCTGTGAGTCTTTCTTGCAAAATATCAAAACTGGGAGTGGTTTAGGGAAACCCTCAAACTTGCCGTTGGTCTCAGAAGTGAGGGTGGTCTTGTGTAAACTTTTGCCATTAACTTTGTAGTTGGTTCCTAACTCCTTGCAGTTGGGTCAGAAGTCTTGGCTGGCCTTGGCAGTTTGGAAGACTGTACCCTTACCCTCATGGTTTGGTGGATTGGGGTAGGGCAAGGTATGAAGTGTTTCAGACTTTAGGTGCCAGAATGAAAAGCAGGAACATATTAGACAAAGCCTGAAAGGCTAAGAGAAAGTTGTGGAAGGTTTGTGGAAATGGATTTTATTTGTTTGGGTCAAGATTTGATAGGTTTAATTATAAGGTTTTTTAAAAAAGCTTTCATATCAAACAGTTTATTCATGAAAAACTAGAATTTGGTTTTCCTATTAAAATGACGAATTTTTCTTGGATTATTGGCACGTTCTTAGCAAGAGTTTGCAAAAGGTTATTCTCAACCATCTGAATAATGTGACTAGAAGGCAAAGATTCTGTATCTTATCAGAATAATATCCTGTGATTTATGTTGCTCTTATCATCCTTTATTGTTTAAGAGAACAAATCTTCTACTTTTTTTTTTTTTTTTTTAAGGTACCAGGGGTCAGGGATTGAACCTAGGACCTTGTATGTGGGAAGCTGGCATTCAACCACTGAGCCACATAAGCTTCCCTGATTTGGTTTTTCCATTTGTTTTGCTTGTTTTGTTTTGTTTCCAGGAGGCACTGGGAACAGAACCTAGGACCTTCCATGTGGGAGGCAGCTGCTCAACTCCTTGAGCCATATCCACTCCCTTCTCACTTTTAAAGAAACTAAGCTTTTGTTGTTGTTGTGTTACAGTTGTATTAACCTCTTATATTTACTTTTAAAATCTTTTATTGTTACTTTGTTCAAATAGATAGACAGTTATTGCTTATGTGACCTATGATATTATTTAACCAAGTATTCAAACATCCTGATAATTTTTGACATTTTGCCTTCTCAAAATCAAACCCCAGGGAAGCGGGTGTGGCTCAGTGGATAGAGCTCCCATTTACCATATGGGAGGCCCCGGGTTTGCTTCCTGGGGCCTCCTTGTGAGGGCAGGCCAGCCTGCGCAGCGCGGTGGGCTGATGCAGCGGGACCTCACAGCAAGGGGGAGATAAGCAGACACGGAGAAAACACACAGAGAATGGACACAGCAAGCACAAGCAGCAAGGGGGGGATAGATGAATAAATAAATAAATCTTAAAAAAAAAAAAATCAAACCCTAAATGATATATTTTATATTTCAAACTCTCTTTGTGATTTTCCAGAGGGCCCCTGGAAAATCACGAAGGGTTTGTTCTATCATTTTGTAAAAAGAGAGGTGTTAGGAATAGTTAAGTTTGTTTAACATATTATGAGTTGCATGGAGAGTATTGTCAATTTAAAAGGGCTTTTTTTTTTTTTTTAAAAGATTTATTTATTTATTTATTTATTTATCCCCCCTTGCTGCTTGTGCTCACTGTATGTTTTTCTGTGTCTGCTTGTCTCCCTTTGTTGTGACGTCTTGCTGTGTCAGCTCACCGAGCCATGCGGGCTGGCTTGCCTTCACCAGGAGGCCCCGGGAATCGAACCCGGGGCCTCCCATATGGTAAACGGGAGCCCTATTGATTGAGCCACATCTGCTTCCCTAAAAGGGCTTTTCTAACCTTCTTTTTATTACATTTGTATGGGTAAAATATTAATATAAATATTTTGGAATTTATAACATTTCTAGAGATTTGATAATATCCTCATTGTCCATGGTATGGCCTGATATGTTCTGCCTGATATTAGACAGCACTATAGTGTTATTGATTATAATTTTAGTTATTCTTAAAAAAATGTTACATGTCACAAAAACAACCAAATTTCCTTATCAGTTACATTGTTTAACTCTAATTCATCCCTGAATGTGCTAGCAATCAACTTTAGGTCAGAGTTACATCTTCAGCAAAAAAAGGGGCTTTAAATGAGAAGGAAGACCTGTCAATTAACACAACCCTGATAAAGCTGTAAAGGCGGGACAGGGCCAAATACCTCAACTAACAGGGCCCTTTTGAAGAACTTCAAATGAAATTAATACAGCTATCCCCTTCTATGGGATATGACTATGTCATTGTTATCATATATCTATTTTCCAGATGGATAGAGGCTTTTCATTATCATGGGATGACCACCCTTACACTAGCTAAAAAACTATTAGACTTCATTTTCTCCAGTTGGGGGAATCCCTGCTATTCCCTCAAGTGATAGAGGTACCTACTTTACTGGGACTGTAATCAGAGAACTTTGCAAGGTCTCACCCATCAGCCAAAAGCTTCACTGTCCCTACTATCCTCAACTGTCAGGAAAGGTAAAAAGAACAAATGGTATCTTAAAACTTTAATTAGCTAAATTACCTGAATCTCTCTCTAACTTGTCCTAAAATTCTTCCCTTAACCTTGATGACCATAAGACCTAGTCCCTCCAGAGAACACTAATTGTCCTCCTTTGAAATCTTAATGGGAAGACCTGTGAGGCTCATTATTTCTTCTACTATACTGGACTCCAATCTACTATAATCTGAAATGTCTAATTATTGTAAGGAGCTAATCACATATATACAGTCCTACCATTCAAAGATCCAGGCTGCCTTTCCCGGGATTCCTCTACAGCAGACTCTACATGAACTTCAACAGGAGACTTGGTATACCAGAAGAGACATCAATGAAAGACTGCTTTAGAACCTAGTTGGAAATAATCTTGTCAAGTCTTATTGACCAGCACTACAGCAGTAAAGCTACAGGGAATTCCTGAGTCTATGCGCCACAACTAAAATATGCTCAAAGCCCTTGGGATGTCACACTCCTGTCAGATCTCAAGCTAAAATTGACACAAGGATTCCAGAAGCAGATGGAATTTGATGTAGATAAATTTTCCCCAAGACTTTGGAACAAGTAGATGACACTCAAGATCAGAGATCGAGACCTGCCTGGATTTCCTTATCTTATCCCCTGACTCTTCTCTTTTACCATCTGTCTAAATATTCTGTTATTCATCCTAAACCCATTACCATCTCCATCCCAATAATATCCTACCTTCACCATGATTTTCTTTTATCTCCTTTTTACCCTGTTCTGCCCTATGTACTCCTACCTTGAACATAATTGCTTTGTCCTTTTAGTACACCAAAAAGCAAATAAAATCAACCAGAGTAACTTCTGGGACTGTGCCCATCCACTGTTTAATCTCAAACCATGTATCCCTCTGATAACCATCCCCCTTTCACTTGTAATTTTGACCCTGACAGGAAACATCAGATACACCCAATCAGATAGATCTCCTTTTTGTAGTGACTCTGGGCTATGTCTTAAGAGTCCCTCTTATTATATGTCTTCTTTAACCCAAGGAATGTAGTGTTTTCCTAGAATCCAGACAGATAACAATGGCCACTGTGTAAGGCATAGTAAATGTTCAGTTTCTATATGGCAAGACTCCTTTCATAAGACAGGAGCATACTGTAGGGGCCAGACCCCCATTAGGGACACTATTTTCTCCAAGGATCCTACGGTTTTAATAACATAAGAACTTGTTCTACTCAAAGCACAGATTTCTGGTGGGTTGAAGAGTCATGCAAAGTAAATTGTTGGTTTAATAGGACAAGATATCAGATAAAAATGAAGATATTGATTATTTTCATCCTTCTATTGGAGTTTACACCCAATTAACTCTACAAGCCAGAATCCCATTCCTTAAAGGAAATACTCTTATCATGCTCTTCAAGGGCATTATGCTGTATGTGTATACAAGGCATACAGAGTACTTATATATTTATACTGTTCACCAAATGGCTATTTATGATAAGCTTCCAAAAGACAAAATTAGAAACATAAGGGTTCTTATGCCCTTTACCCATACTATAGAAACTTATGAAGAGACTATTACCAATGGTGATGCATGGGAAAAATACAGTAATGTAACTTATGGACTATAGTTAACAGCAATATTATAATATTCTTGCATCAATGTCAAGGAAAGTACTATATCAATGCTAAGGATCAATAATAGGAGGGTATGGGATTTTTTTTGTTTCAGACTAAGGAAAACATTTAAAAACTTACTGAGGCAATGACTGCACAACTCTGTAATGAAAGTGAGAGCCACTGAGTATAA
>JAQZBX010034614.1:0-24919 GCA_029593785.1 Cabassous unicinctus | reverse complement strand
AAAGAAAGAAAGAAAGAAAGAAAGAAAGAAAGAAAGAAAGAAAGAAAGAAAGAAAGAAAAGAAAGAAAGAAAAAAAGAAAAAAAGAAAGAAAGAAAGAAATCATGTAGCCTTCCTCCAAGGCTACTCTTCATCAGCGTCCATGTTTGCCAATCAACCATTAGCCGACCTTATTGTGGGTACCTAGGTGAGGAAAGGGAGAATTGAAAAGAAAAGGCAAGAGAAGAGAAGAAATGAAAAAGAAAGAAAAGAAGAAAACAAAAGAAAAAGAAAGGAAAGAAAAGAAAAAAAAGAGGAATGATTGCAACAGGTCCTCCCTCTCAGGCCCCCGGTGACTAGCTAGGGTCCTCCTCATTGATTGCCTGTGCCCACCAATCAATCATCCTGTGGCCCACCTCTCTGCTGGTACCTGTGTAAAGAAAGTGAGGGCAAAAAATTAACAAATAAACAGGCCTCCCTCTCAAGCCTCCAGCATCTGTCTAAGTCCTCCCCTCATGGCCAGATTTCCCAACTGCTGGTCACTCATCCACTGCCCATTTGGGCACAGCTACACTGCCCTAATCACCAGCTGCCCATCTTTTCCCCAGTGCCTGGCTAAACCCCATCTCTAGCTGCCCTTGCGAATCCCCTCCACGGCCCTGCAACTTCCCCTATTTCCTGCAAAACTCCTTGCCTTCCTGCAGCTTCTGGAAGAGGAGTGCAGCCTGCTGCTCCCCACCCCACCTTCTTAGATTCCTCTAAATGCTTTTTTATGTATTCTGGATTTAATGCTTTGTCAGATATGTTGGGTGAATATTTTCTCCCAATCATTGGCTTGTGTATTAATTTTCTTGAAGGCATATTTTGATGAACAGAAGATGTGATTTTGTTGTTGTTTAATTAGTCATGTTTAATATACAAATAAAAGCTTTATCCTTAACATTTAAGTCTACCTATCACAGACTCAGCTTTTGTATGGTCTACAACAGGAATCAATTTGTATATTTTCATGTCATGTCAAGTAGTTCCAGCCTAGTTTCCCCCATTGAATTGCTTTGACGCCTTAAAAAACAACAACAACAATGGACGACATTGTTATGTATCTGGATTTTCCACCCTATTATAATTATCTAATTGTCTTCCTTATGCCCATTCCATAAATCTTGATTACTTTATATTTACAGAAAGTCTGGAAGTCATTTACTGTAAATCCTCCAGAATGGATCTTCTTTTCTGGATCTTTTGGCTATTCTAGATATTTTACATTTCCAAATAAATTTGAGAAGCATTTTGTCCACTTCCACAAATCAGCATTGTGAGATTTTGTTGGATTTTGTAGAAATAAAATATTATTTTGATGAGAATTGATATCTTATCAATAATGAGCCTTCTTATCAATAAGTCTAGTATATCTTTCCATTTTTTAGGTCATTTTTACTTTTTCCCAGTAGTGTTTTGTAAAATGTAGTGTAGAGAAATTTCACACTTTTATTATTTTTCACTCTGCCTTTTGCATATTTTAAGGTATTGTAAATGGATTTTTTAAAAATTAAAAATAAGTACTTTCTCATAAATATAAACAAAGAAAATTGAATTTTTATATTGACTTTGTATTCTAAGACCTTGTTAAAGTCACTTATTAGTTATAGTAGGTTCTTGTTGATGATGATAATTTGGGTGACTTTCTATGTAAACAATAATATTGTAAATAAAGAGGTATAGTTAATTTCTTCTATATATGCTTCCTTTCACTCTCACTCTCTCCTTTTTTCCTTTTACTATGCTGGCCTGGTCACTGAATAAAAAGAGTGAGAGAAGACATCCTCACCTTATTCCTAAATGACCAGGAAAGCATGAAATATTTCATCTTTCATATTATATTTTTATAGATATTTTATCAAGTTGAGGATGTTCCTTTCAATGCTAGTTTGCTAAGCATTTTTTAAATGAAGGAATGTGGAATTTTTTTTTTTAAGTTTGACATATTTTAAAAAAACATACAATTATTCCAAAGTGTACAATCAGTGGTATTTGGTATAATCACAGAGTTGTGCATTCATCATTTCAATTATTATTAAAGCATTTTCATTATTTCAATATTAATAAACAAAAAACAGAAAAAGAAAATTCCTCACATCTCAATCTGTTTCCCCTGCTGTACATAGCTGATATTTCTGACTATTCTTGCACAATTATGTATTTGTTCATTAGGCAGTTATATTGAGATATAGTCACATAACATATGATCTGTCCAATTTATAATCAATGGCTTTTTGTATAATCACAATGTTGTATATTCATCATCTCAAAAATTTTAGAAAAATTTCATTACTCCAAAAAGAAAGACTACATGCCCTTTAGTATTCTCTCCATAGCCCTACAAACGACTAATCTAATTGTCTTCTTTATAAAATGATTTATATTTACATTTTATACAAATGGAATCATACAATATGTAGTACTCTGTGTCTGTTCTTCTTCACTTAGTATAATTTTGTTTGTTTTTGGTTTGATATTAACATTTTGTATTAACCTACATTTGTTCAACTTCAAGGAAAAACCGTCTTATATATGCAAAGTTAACTATATTCATATTTCATATAGCAAAACTATATTTCAAATAATATATTTAGTCCATAATAGGGCAGTCATACTGTATTTGTCCTTTTGTGTCTGGTTTGCCTCACTCAACATAATGTCCTCCAGGATCATCCATGTTGTCATATGTTTCATGACTTCATTTCTTCCTACTGCTGCATAATATTGCATCATGTGTATACTGCACAATTTGTTTATCCATTCATCAGTTGATGGACACCTCAGTTGTTTCCAAATTTGGCTATTATGAATATTGCTGCTAAATCATCAGTGTGCAGATGTCGATTTGTGTCACTGCTTTCAGTTCTTCTGGGTATATACCTACCAATGGTATTGCCAGGTCCCATGGCAAGTCTATATTCAATTTCCTTAGGAACTGCCAAACAATCATCCACAGTGACTGTGCCATACCCACCAACAGTGAATAAACTTCCTATCTCTCCACATCCTCTCCAACATTTACTAGTGTTCTGACTTTTTAATAGTGGCCAATCTAACAGGTTTGAAATGATATCTCATTTTAGTTTTGATTTGCATTTCCCTAATCACCAGTGATGTTGAAGATTTTTTCATTTCTTAACCATTTGTATTTCTTGCTTTCACAGTTGTCTTTTCAAGTCTTTTGCCCATTTTTAAAATGAGATAGTTTGTCTTTTTATTGTTGAGTTATATGATCTCCATACAGATCATGGATAAAAATCCCCTTTCCAGATATGTGATTGCCAAATATTTTCTCCCATTGAGTTGGCTGTCTCTTCACACTTTTGGCAAAGTCCTTTGAGGAGGAAAAGTGTTGAATTTTGAAGCAGTCCCATTTATCTATTTTTTCTTTTATTGCTCATGCTTCGGGTGTAAGGTTTAAAAACTATGACCTACTACAAAATTGTGAAGCTGTTTTCCTACATTGTCTTCTAGAAATTTTATCATTGTTGTTTTTATATTTAGGTCCTTGATACATGTTAAGTTAATTCTTGTATAAGGTATGAGATGGCAATCTTTCATTCTTTTGGGTATGGCTCTGCAGTTCACCCAGCACCAATTGTTGAATAGATTGTTCTGGCCCAGCTGTGTGGGCATAAGAGCCTTGTCAAAATCACTTTCCTGTAGATGTAAGAATCAATTTCTGAGTCTCTATTTGGTTTCATTGGTTAATCTGTCTGTCCTTATGCAAGAACCATGCTGTTTTAAACATTGTAGTGAAGTAATATGCTTTAAGAACAGGAAGTGAGAGTCGTCCAGTTTTGTTCTTCTTTTTTAAGATATTTTTTGCTATACAGGGCCCCTTACACTTCCAAATAAATTTGATTACTGGTGTTTGGATTTCTGCACAAAAGGCTGTTGAGATTTTTATTGAGACTGCACTGAATCTGTAAATCAGTCTGGCTTCTTTTTTTCTTTGAGCAATGTTTTGTAATTTTCTGAATACAGGTCCTAAATGTGCTCGGTTAAGTTTATTCCAAAATATTTGATTGGTTTAGTTGCTATTATAATGGAATTCTTTTTCTGATTTCCTCCTCAAAATGCACATCAGTAGTGAATAGAAACCCTACTGATTTTTGCATATTAACCTTGAAACTTGCCACATTGCTGAACTCATTTATTAATTCTAGTAGCTCTGTTGTGGATTTTTCAGGATTTTCTAGATATAGGATCATATCATCAATGAATAGTGAAACTTTTACTTCTTCCTTTCCTTTTCAGGTGCCATTTATTTCTTTGTCTAGCCTAATATTTCTAGCTATACCTTCTAGCACAATATTGAATAATAATTTTGACAGTAGGCATCTTTGTCTTGTTCCTGATGTCAGCAGGAAAACTTTCAGTCTTTCACCAATGAGTACAATGTTAGCTTTATTTTTTCATATATACAATTTACAATACTAAGAATATTTCCTTCTCTTCCTAATTTTGGTGTGTGTGTGTGTGTGTGTGTGTGTTTAATCAAGAAAGGGTGTTGTATTTTGTCAAATGCTTTTTCTGCATCAATTGGGAGGATCATGTGATTTTTCTTCAATTTATCTATGTGGTTTATTACACTAATTGATTTTTTCATGTTGAAACACCCTTGCATTCCTGGGATAAAACCCACTTGATTGGAGTGTGTAATTATTTTAATGTGTTTTTGGATTCAGTTTGCAAGTATTTAGTTGAGGAATTTTGCATCTATATTCATTAGAGATATTGGTCTGTAATTTTCCTTTATCATAGTATCTTTACCTGGTTTTTGTATTGTGGTGATGTTGGCTTCATAGAATGAGTTTGGTAGCATTCTTTTCTTTTCAATTTTTTGGAAGCGCTTTTGCACTATTGGTATTAGGTCGTCTATGAATGATTGATGGAATTCACATTTGAAGCTATCTGGTCTGGCTTTTCATCTTTGGGAGGTTTTGGATGACTGTTTTGATCTCTTCGCTTGTAATTGATTTGTTGAGGTCTTCTATCTCTTCTAGGATGAGTGTAGGTGGATTGGGTGTGTTTTCAGGAATTTGTCTATCCCATTTACATTTTCTAGTTTTTTGGCATCCAGTTGTTCATAGTATACTCTTATAATCTCTCTTATTTCTGTAGGATCAGTGGTAATGTCCTCTTCTCATTTCTTATTTTACTTATTTTTGTCTTTTCTCTTTTTCATTTGTCAGTCTAGTTAAGGTTTGTCAAGTTTGTTGATCTTCTCCAGGAACCAACTTCAACTTTTGGTTTTGTTGATTCTCTCTATTGTTATTTTTTTTTATTTTTATTTTTTGCTGTTGTTATTCTGGATTTCATTTATTTCTTCTCTGATCTGTACTCTCTCTCTCTCCTTTATCTTGGTTTGAGGTTACTTTGCATTTTTTTCCCCAGTTCCTCCAGATGTGCAGTTAGGTCTTCAATTTTAGGTCTTTCTTCTTTTTCAATGTAAGCATCGAGGGCTATAAATTTCACTCTCAACACAACCTTTCTGGTGTTCCATAGTTTTTGATATGTTTTGCACTCATTTTCATTCATCTCAAGATATTTAATTCTCTTGCAATTTCTTTTTTGACCCACTGATTATTTAAGAATGGGTTGTTTAATCTCCATATATTTATGAATTTCTCTTTTTCATTCATTATTGATTTATAGATTATTCTGTTATGATCAGAGAAAGTATTTTATATAATTTCAATCTTTTTAAATTTATTGATATTTGTCTTGTGACCCAATATATGGTTTATCTTGAAGAAGGATCCATGGGCATTTGAAAAGAATATATATCCTGCTGTTTGGTGGTGCAATGCTCTATAAAAGTCTGTTAGGTCTAGTTCAATTATCATATTATTAAATTTCTCTGTTCATTTATTTATCCTCTGTCCAGGTGTTCTATCCAATACTAAGAGTGGAATATTGAAGTCTCCAACTATTATTGTAGAGACATCTATTTCTCCTTTCAGCTTTGCCAGTGTGTGTTTCATGTATCTTGGAGCACTGTGGTTAGTTGCATAAATATTTAGTATAGCTATTACTTCTTGCTGAAATGCCCCCTTTATTACTATATAATGACCTTCTTCATCCATTATAAAAATTTTGCATTTAAAATATATTTTGCCCGATATTAGGATCACTATGTCAGCTTGTTTTTGGTTACTATTTGCATCAACTGTCTTTTGGCAACAATTCATTTTTAACGAAAAACAAGTCCTTATATCTGAGGTGAGTCTCTTGTAGACAACATGAGATGGCTCATATCTTTTTATCTATTCTATCCATCTGTGTCTTTTGATTAGATATTTCAGGCCATTAACATTAAATGTTATTCCTAAAAAGGCATTACATACTTCACCATTTTGAATTTGTCCTTCTATTGTCATATCATACAAATATCTATCTTCAAACCTTTAATTTACCCTTCCTAATAATCTTCATTTCTACACTCTTCTCCAATTCTGTCACTCCCAGTTTTTCCTTTCAGGATGTAGCACTTCTTTTAGTATCTCTTGTAATTCTGGACGTTTGATAACATAGTCTATCAGTTTTTGTTTGCCTGTGAAAATTTTGAACTCCCCTTCATCTTTGAAGGACAGCTTTTCCTGATACAGAATTCTTGCCTGGCAGTTTTTCTCTTTCAATACTTTAAGTACATCATACCATTTTTTCCCTCCTCCATGGTTTCTGATGAAAGGTAGGCAATTAATCTTATCAAGATTCCTTTGTGTGTGATGCTTTGCTTTTCCGTTGCTGCTTTCAGAATCTTCTCTTTATCTCTGATATTTGTCATTCTGAAAATTGTCTTGGGTTATGTCTATTCATATTTAT
Organism: Cabassous unicinctus; assembly: GCA_029593785.1. Lineage (NCBI taxonomy): Eukaryota > Metazoa > Chordata > Mammalia > Cingulata > Chlamyphoridae > Cabassous > Cabassous unicinctus. Next base: position 18,072 of record JAQZBX010034614.1, on the reverse strand, counting down.
TCTGTTTGGGTTCCATTGTCCTTCTTCAAAATTAATATTTATGTCTTGCATAATTGTTGGGAAATTTTCAGTCATTATTTCCTCTAATATTTTTTCTGCCCCATTTCCCTTTTCATCTCCTTCTGGGACACCAATAATGCAGATTATTTTGAGTTTTGCATTGTTATTCAATTTCCTGATACTCTGTTCCATTTTTTCATTCTCTTCTTTCTGTTCTCCTGTCATTTCCAGTTCAAATGTTTGGTCTCCAAAATCACTAATTCTGTCTTCAAGTAATTCAAATCTGCTCTTATGTGCTTCTAGTGTATATTTAATCTTATCCATCACATGTTTTCCTCCCATAAGTTCTGTTACTTTTATTTGCAGACTTTCAAATTGTTCTTTATGCTCATCCAGTTTCTTCTTAATAACCTTCATCTCTTTAGTCATATTTCCTTTCAAATCTTTAAATTGATATAGGAGAATTGTGTGATTGTCTTTGATTACCTTAAATCCTGTATGTCTTCAAGATATTTCATTTGTTATTTTGGCTTGGCAACGTCTTCCTATTTCCTAGTATGGCTTGTAATTATTTGCCAATGTCTAGTCATCAGAATATGTTGAAGAATTTACTCAGTTATCTAGTTTCTCTCTGTTGCCTACTATTATTTTTTCACAAGACTTCTTTGATATTTGGTTCAACTTATCCTAAGTCTTTATAATTGCCCATCAAAATCAAGTGAAGGATTTACTAATTGGGCACAGATTTTCTCCCAGAAGTTAGGAAACAGAGAGATGCAATTGCAGTTTTTTCTAAATGCAATTTCCAGAATGGCCAGCAGATGGCACTCATTAGCATACTCTTTCAGGGAGGTATATCTTTCAGTTTTCTTTTTTTATGGTCTGGCCAGAGTCAAGATTCAAAGTGGACTTTGCTGGCCAAATTCCCAGAAGAAAATTCCCCCAACTCCCCTTCCCTTTTCCCTTGTAAAAGCTGACAGAAAGGAAGACATGTTCTTCTCTCAGTCAGCTGCAATGAGCCAGGTGTTTTAACCCTGCTCAATATGTTGAGGGTGGGAGAAGTGAGTCCTTCCCAGCTGCCCAGAGGTTTAATAACTCAGGTGCTTGTTTCAGGTTCTTTGTCGCTCTGTCCCTCACATTCCTGGGAGTTTGAAACTCTGTCCTTTTCTGCTTACCCTCAAAAGAAGGTCCCTTGGGCAGCTTTTGGCTTCTCTTTGCGTGTGTATGTGTGTGTGTGAGAGAGAGAGAGAGAAAGAGAAAAAGAGAGAGCTAAGCCAAGATTGCCTAATCCAATATAATCTTCCCACAATCTCTGAATGATGAATTTTGAAAAAATTGAATTTCAGTATCTAATGGGAACATCAAATGGATTTTCCTTCTATAGTTTGTAATGAGGTGCAAGATATTTATTGATTTTTCACTACTGGGTGAATCATAGGCTATATATGTTCTGTATATTTCTCAATTAAATTTAATAATATTTTTTCAAGGCAGAGCTCATAAAACAAAACTGTGAGGAGAATTTCAAAGGGACACAGGAGCCAATGGAAAGAGTTCCCAATAGCAAAATCTGAAACTATTTGGGGAAGATAAGTAATAAAGCAATATTAGATTATAACTGAATGAATAAAATAAATATTATGTATCTATATAATAAAAATAAATAAATGGGGGAAGTGACCAATCTCCCATGCAGATGACTTAAAATAATTTATGTAGACCTTCCCATCTCAAGTAAATGGAACACCTTGTGGAACTGTTAAGTGGATTATATTTAGTGATTTGCAGCTAAAGAGAACAGTTGGGAAAGGGGGAAACAATTAACTTTACAGCATAGAACACTGTCAAGCACTAACAGCCACCTGAACAAGTTTAACTCATCAGTTAGAACTCATGTTGGTAGCACGTGCCTTTGATATGAGTGTTTTGAGAATTGCACTTCACTACAGGAGTCTTTCTCTCAGAAACTCAAAACATCAGACTAAGCATAAGGAAATTGTGAGGAACACCCCAACTGAGGGACATTTATAAAATAACTGACAAGTACTCCTTGAAACTTTCAAGGTTAACAAAAACAAGGAAATTCTGAAAAAGTGTCACAATTAAATGTAATAGGATATATTGGATGAGAGAAAAAACTTTAGATAAAAACTGAATAAATTCAAAGCATGGAATTTAGTTAAAAATAATGTATTAATATTGGTTTATTAATTGTGATGAATATACCATTGTAGTTTAAGATGTTAATGATAGGAGATGCTGAGTGTGTTGTATGTGGGAACTCTTTGTACTATCTTTACAACTTTTCTGTAAATATGAAAATGCTTTAAAATAAAAAAAGTTTAAATACAAAAATTAAGGTTGATGGATGGATAAAGGAATGGATTCATGGGTTCTTGTGTAATGAAACAAGTTTTGTAAAATCTTACTTGTAAAATCTTGGTGGTGGCTATACAAGTATTCAATGTAAAATTCCTTTAACTTTTCTGTATGTTTGAAAATATTAATTACAAAATGACAGAATGTTAATATAATTAAAATAGTAGTCTTATTACTTTTTTCTTTGTCATTACAATATTTCTTTGATTCTTTATTTACTGGCATGATTATATATACAAACTTTAAAAAGATAAAAATAATCATCATTGCATTTCTCTTCTGGCCATTGTACTATAAATATCATGTCATAACATTATTATTACTGAAAATAATTTTATCATAAGGATGTATGGTTAAAAATTATTCCCCCTGAGTATTAAGTCATGAGATATGCCACTGCAGCATACAACCTAGTGTGTATTACCCAGATTGCCCTGGGTTGAGTGCTACTCCTGGGGCAAAGACCATAATGATGGTAGAATCAAGGCCATGCAGGTGATCTTGCTGTACTGTCAGCAGACATCTGCAAAGACATTGGAAACTTTTGCTCTGCAAGCAGTCAGAGCCCCAGAAAGTTGGAGCAAGGCAGGAAGGGGGAAATGATGATGTCCCATTATATCTTGTGGAAATGTCCCCAAACATGATTTTATAACTGATGTGGTAATTCCAATTCTCTCCATTTTGGGGTAGTAAGGAACATTGGGTTAAAGCTTCAAAAGTACCTTTAAATTTTCTATGCAAATTGTTTGGAAACAATTATAAACTGCATTAATATTGTGCTGCGGTGTTTATAAATCATTTTAACAACTCCTCCTCATCTCTCTAATTTGAATTATGATGAATTAGACATTCAAGGCAGATGCCCACTGGACCTCCCTCTCCATTTATTTTAATTTTGGGTTCTAATTTCCTGATTTTGGGGAAAAGCACAGGGGTACTTAGCTTATACATTCCCTTAGGGTTTTCAATTCCACATTGGAGTCTTTGCATATGGAAATGAAACTCCATTGTCTCAGAGCACCACCTCTTCAATGAAGGTTTTAGATGAGTGATGGAGGAGGAGTTTATGAGGCAATGCCAACAACATTGAATCCATAGGTCTGTTGGCTAGAATGTCCCAAGGGGCAAGGCTGCTCTCATATCTGCCTTGACCTGCTACAGGGCCCCAGTCAAAACTGAAAACCACCCAGGTACTTGGCAAAAGGTTGGAAGCAGTATTGCTGAATGTAAGAATTGCTGCCACAGAAGACTGAGAGGACTACCAGGTACTGTACTTCTTGTTAATAGTGGGAGGCATGAAATGTGGTAACTTGTCCTCTATTTCGGAGGAAATGTCTCAGTATAGCCCAATCAAGGCACTGAAAAAAATTTCACTGATCATCACAGGATTTAACTCCCACCAAATGTAGCACCAAGGCCTCCAAAATACTCACTTGTTGCTCACCTAGTTTAACAAGATATTTTCCTATAGGGAGTATTTTGATAAGGTCTTTTCTCCAAGATTCCAAGAGCCATCCTAGCATTATGATAGCACCATCTCTATATCCTTGCCTTGGTTTAGTCCTGTATCATGTAAGAAAGCTCATAATGAATAAAGTCTTCCTTATCCAACAGATATCCCTTGATTATGCACACTCAGGATTCAGTCCCATATATACTCTTCTGTCTTAGGCTGATACACATGGGCTAGGTCCTTCAGCTTCTTCAAGGAATACCCCTTTTCTCCCTTAGAAGGACCATTATATATGTTGTGACTAAAAGCTAATTATTGGTTGTCAAAGAAATGAAGGAGTTAAGATCCTGTGGGGGAAGGGGTGGTTTCCTCCAAGGCAAAAATGTCTGCATTGAGATAACATTGAGGAAAATTTCTTGATCTGAGATTCAGTAATGTTTTCTTATCTATGACAGCAAAAGCACAAGCAAAAAAAAATAAGAAATTATTTTGACTTCAAAATAAAACACTGAAGCAGTTTGGCAGTTTGATGTAATTATGAATTCCAAAAATAGATATTGAATCATGCTTGTAAAGTGATATGTTAATCTTAGCATGATTAATTTATGATTAGGGCCACATCAGGGGTGCATTGAATCCCACCACTTGGTGAGTGTGAGGGGGTCAAAGGTAAAAGACACAGCAAAGGACAGTGTTGGAGCAGTTTTAAAGTTGGAGTTCTGGTTAGAAAGGACAGAAGGCCCTGGGATAGTGACAAGCCACTTGCCTGAGATTTCACAGCTGGCCTCATTGAGAGAAGCAAAGCCTACAGAGCTTCATAGTCTACAGCTGACCTGGTGGAGGAAACAGTGGAGCTAAGCTCAGAGAGACATGCTGCCCCAGGAAGAGAGGAACCCAAGAATCCTGAACCCTGGCAAACATCGGCAGTTGTCTTGCTCCAACATGTGGCAATGGACTTTGATGAGGGAAGAAACTTACATTTTATGGCTTGGTAACTGTGGACTTCTACCCCAAATAAATACCCTTCATAAATACCAAACAATCTCTGGTATTTTGCATCAGCGCTTCTTTGGCTGACTAATACAGAATTTCCTACCCAGGAGTGGGGAAGTGCTTTTGCAATTACCAAAATGTTGGAACGGTTTTATAAATGGGTAATGGATATTTTTTGGAGGAATTGTGAAATGCTTGATGGAAAAGGCATAGATCACTTTGAAGCAACTGTTGATAGTAATATGGATGCTAAAGAGACTTTCTATGATGACTTAGAAGTAAATGATGAAACTATTATTGGAAACTGGAGGAAAGGTGATCCATGTTTTAAAATTGCAGACAACTTAGCAAGATTAGCTCCTGGTGTTATATGGAAGACAGAATTTGAAAATGGCAAACTGTTTCATTTAGATGAAGTACTTTCCAAGGTAAACTCAGAGAATGTGGCTTGGCTTCTCCTTGCAGCTTATAGCAAAATACTAGATGAGTGAAATACACTAAGGACTGAACTTTTGGCCACAAAGATAACAGAAACTGATTCCAGAACATCCACATTTCTGGAAATCATGTTCCCAAATGAAAGTGCCCCATTTGAAGACTTAGCTAAACCTGGAACTTGTAAATCAGAATTGAAGATGCAGTTATCTCAGAAAGACTTGTGGAAAGTCTTACTGTCTGATGGCTTGGACTCCTGCTTCTTGCACACTAAACCAACAAGGTTTTTGAGAGCACTGTATGAGCAAAACCATTGTTGGTTTGGACTAAAAAGGACATGGAAAGGAGACATTGAAGAAGAAACAGCTTTAAGGAGAAAAACCATGGAAGCTGAGATCTGGAATTAAGACATCACCTTGAGTGAAGAGAGGAGCCCCACCCATGTGTACAGAGAGGGTGAGTTTGCCCCAGCAGTTAATGAGGGTGGGTGTTCCCCCCTGATGTTCAGGAAGAGTTTTGCTCTCCCAGGGTATAGAGAGGGTGGAGCACATTCCTCAATGATTAGGGCAGTTAATGTCAGCACCCCATAGGTCTGAGAGGGGTGCTCCTGCCCCCATGCATTAGAGAAGGCCAGGTTGTCAACCCATTGCTCTGAGAGGGTTGAACCTGTATGCCAAAGGTCAAGGGGAATGTTGTCTTCACCTCACTGTACTAGGGGGACTAAGACTCTAACCCAAAGATTGAGTAAGGTGTGGCAATCACCCCAACACTCTTGGAGGATGAGGTATGGAGCTTCATTGACACCCAGATGCTTGATGAGGGTGGAACCAAGAAAATGGTCCTTGGGCAAGCCTGTGGAAAGGGTGGGTTCCCATGTGACCCCAAGGAGAAGAAACCATCATCTTAAGAATGACTCTTAGACTTTGAAATTGAATGGAGAATGCACTGCAGGTTTACAGAATGGTAGAGGACCCATGACTCATGTTTAACCTCACAATTTCTCCTATTGTAATGAAAATGTTTAACCTTTGTCTTTCCATTTTTATATTGGTCACAGTTAAATGGTTTTGTAAGTTTCAGAGGAGAAAAGCAGATGGGATTTTGCCAGAAGACAAACTGTATTTATTTAAAATGATTATGATATGATTTTGTACATGCATTATTACTGACTTAAGGAATTTTGAATATTGTAATGTATTTTTGGATTTCAGAGTGTGGAGTGTAGCAGTTTGGCAGTTTGATATAATTATGAATTCCAAAAATAGATATTGAATCATGCTTGTAAACTGATCTGTTTTTCTGGGCATAATTAAATTATGATTAGGGTGTTGAGATCCACCCCTTGTTGGTTGGGGGAATTGAAGATAAAAGACATGGTAAAAGACAGTGTTGCAGCAGTTTTGATGTTGGAGTTCTGGTTAGGAAGGACAGAAGGCCACGGAATAGAGATGAGCTACTCACCTGAGTGTTCACAACTGGCCTTGTGAAGAGAAGCCAATCCTAGAGAGCCTCATATTCTACAGATGACCTTGTGGAGGAAACAGAAGAGCTAAGCCTGGAGAGAAATGCAGCCCTGGGAAGTGAGGAACCCAAGAAGGCTGAACCCTGGCAAATGTAAGTAGCTGTCTTGCTCTAACACTTGGCAATGGACTTTGATGAGGGAAGAAACTTACACTTTATGGCCTGGTAACTGTTGACTTCTACCCCAAATAAATACCCTTTATAAAGACCAACCAATTTCTGGTATTTTGCTTCAGCACCCCTTTTGCTGACTAATACAAACACTTTTATACATGAAAGGATACTGTCAAGAAAGAGAAAGTTACATTACAGATTGAGAGAAAATAGTTGCAAACCATATTGGATAAGGGTTTAATACCCATAATTTATAAAGAACTTTTACAATAAACAAAAAGACAAGCAACTCAATTAAGAAGTGGACAAATGGCTTGAATAGATATTTTTTCCAAAGAAGATATACATATGTACTATAAGTCTATGCAAATTTGTTCAATATCATTGGCTATCAGGGTAACGCAAATCAAAATCATGATGAGATGCTATTTAATACCTACTAGGATGGCTACTGTTTAAGAAAATAAGAAAGGAAAATAACTGTTCATTGGCTAGAGTGGATGTGCGGAAATTGGAACCCTAGTGCATTGTTGGTAGGAATGTAAAATGGTATAACAATGTGGAAAGCAGCAATATGGCAGTTCTTCAAAAGAATTAAGTTAGGGTTAAGTATATGTTAAGTTTATGTTTTAGTTATGGTTAGGGTTAGATTTAAGATTCTGCTATAAGTTAGGCTTAGGTTTGACTTAGTTTTAGGTTTAGGGTTAAGGCTAGAATTAGGAGGTGGGTAAGGGTTATATTTAGGTTTAGGGCTAATATGGCTATATTAAGGATTAGGGTTAGGTGGGGCTGTATATTAGGAAAATGGTAAAATTATGTTTGGTGTTAGTGTTGGTGATAGGGTTAAGGTAAGAATTATGCTTATAATTAATGTCAAGTTTGGATTAGGGTTATCATTAATATTATGCTTAGGATTAGGGTTAGTATTATTCAGAGTTTGGTATATTTGTTTTGGTTATGATTAATTGCACATTAGAATTAGGATTGGGGATAGCATATGGTTGGGTTAGGTTTAAGGTTAAGGATCATATTGTTTGGCTAGAGTAGGGTTAAGGTAAAAATTAATTTGGCATTGCCTTTAAAGGACAGTGGCTGCTTTTTTTCTTCTTTTTTTATATCTTTAAGTTAAAAACAATTTAAACATTTTTTAAATTAATGTTTATAATTCATACATGAGCATTCAAAATCAGTGTATAAAAAAATTTGTGAACTTACAAAACAAACATCGATATCATCATATAAGGCACCCATATATTACCCCCACCACCACCTTGAATTGTCATGAAAAAATTGTTTAAAAAAACTATGAAAGGACATTGTTAAAGCATTACTACTAACTCTAGCCAATTTTTTTCATTTGTATTTTTCCCTTAACCCATCTGGTTATTTATACCCTGTATTAGTATTATATGTTTGTTATAGTTCATGAAAGAATGTTATCATATTGTTTCACTAACCACAGTCCATCTTCCACTAGAGGATTCATTGTGTTTTACAGACCCATGCTTTGGACAATCATTTCAAAGTGTACATTCAGTGGCTCTCACATTCATCACAAAGTTGTGCTGTCGTCACCTCAGTCAATTTTAGAATGTTTTCATTACTCCAAAAGAAAAAATCCCATACCGTCTTATACTCCCCTAATGTAACCTGGCATTGATATATCTTCTTGCCACTTGTATTAGTCAGCCAAAGGGATGCTAATGTGAATTACCAAAAATGGATTTGTCTTTATAAATGGTATTTATTTGGGGTATAAATCCACAGTTACAGGGCCAGAAAGTGTAAGTTTCTTCTCTCACCACAGTCCATTCCCACGTGTTGGAGCAAGACAGCTGCCGATGTTTGCCAGGGTTCAGGCTTCTTGGGTTCCTCTCTTCCCGGGGCTGCACTTCTCTCCAGGCTTAGCTCCTGTTTCTTCCACAAGGTCAGCTGTAGACTATCAGGTGAATGGCTCACTTCTCTTCTCCTGGGGCCTTCTCTCCAACATCAAAACTCCAACATCAAAACTGCAACTTCAGAGCTGCTTCTCAAAAAACTGCTGCCTTTGTCCTTTGCCTTGCCTTTTATATTCAATCCCGCCCCCCACCAAAGGGTGGGGCTCAATGCCCTACTGATGTGGCCTAGTCAATGCCCTAAGCATAACTTAATCATTCCCAGATTAACAGATCAGTTTACAAGCATGATCCAATTATATTTTTGGAATTCATAATTATATCAAATTGCCCAACAGCTACCCCATTGCTTCAAAAATATTACAATATTACTGTTAATCATAGTCCATACATTACATTAGTTATAATTTTTCCATGCATCATATTTTTAACACTTTGTGAAAGAACAGTCTCATATTTATACTATTAACCACAATCTTCATTTACCATGATTATCGAGATAATAAAGTCCCTGAAATATTCTTTAGATTTCTTTCAATTGAAATATTACATCCACAGACTACCACTTTCAGTCACTACTGCATTTATACATCTGCAGTGTTATACTCACTATAATGTATAACCATCAACTGTATTCATTTGCACACATTTATAATAAACATAATTAAAAATTCTACATACATTGAGAATGAGCTCCCAGTCTCAAACAACATTCTATCTCCTATTAACCTATACTCTAGAGTTTATCTCTGTGAGTTTACTGATGGTTTAGTACATATTAGTGAGACCATACAATAGTTGTCCTTTTGTATCTGACATTTCACTCAACATAATGTGAGAAAGAAGTAAAAGAGTACCAGGAAATTCCCAGTAGAAAAATCCTCTAACAATTGCAGTGCGTTATGCTCTAAAGATCAACCACTCCTAACATTGCAGCACGTCATGCTCTAAAGATCAACCACTCCCCCTCCCTGCTGGAACACTAATGCAAACATCAGCTTCTGGAACTGTGCCTGCTTGCTTAGCTCATAACCTTATGTAGAAATGTAAATGTTTAACCCAATCCTGCCTTTCGGTGCACACGCAGAAAGGAGTGTCGCGTGGGGGAAAGCAATCTATAAAAACTGCAGTCTCTGGACGTTAAGCATGACTCTCACTAGGCAGTGCGCCCCAGCTGGTAAAAAAGCTTTAATTGAAATTTTCTTCTGGGAGTCATTATTTGCATGAAGTGCTCCATTTCAAATGTCCTCAAGTTTCATCCATGTTGTCATATGCATCCCAATTTTCATTTATTCTTACAGATGAATAGTATTCCATTGTATATATATACCTCATTTTATTTATCCACTCATCAGTTGATGGACACTTGAGTTTTTTCCATATTTTAGCAATTGTGAATAATGCTTCTATTAACATTGGTGTGCAATGCCAGATTGTGTCCTCACTTTCAGTTCTTCTGAATATATTCCTAGTAACAGGATTCCTGGATCTATGGCATTTATATAATTCATTTCTTGAGGAACTGTCAAACTGTCTTCCAGAAAAGGCTGCACCATTCTAGATTCCCACCAACATTGAAGGAGTGTTCCTATTTCTCCACATCCATTCCAGCCAGCATTTGTAGTTTTGTTTTTTAAATAACGTTCATTCTATAAGGTGTGAAATGATACCTTAGAGAAGTTTTCATCTGCATTTCCCTAATAGCTACTGATTTTGGACATTTATTCATGTACTTTTTGTCCATTTGTATTTCTCTTTGGAGAAATGTCTATTCAAGTCTTTTACTCATTTTCAATTGTGTTGCTTGTTCTTTTATCATTGGGTTGTATGATCTCTTTCTATAACATGAATCTCAAAACCTTATTGAATATGTGGTTTCCAAATATATTCTCCCATTGAGTAGGCTGCCTTTTCACCTTCTATGCCAAGTTCTTTGATGCAAAAAAGTGTTTAAGTTTGAGGAGCTCTCATTAATCTATTTTTTTTTTCTTGCTCATGCTTTGGGTGTAAGGTTTAAGAAGCCACCGCTTACCACAAGACTTGGAGATGTTTCCATACATTTTCTTCTAGGAGTTTTATGATTGTAGCTTTTATCTTCAGGTCTTTGATCCATTTTAAGTTAATTTTTGTATAAGATGTGTGATAGGGGTCCTCCTTATTTCTTTTGGATATGGATATCCAGTTCTCCAAGCACCATTTGTTAAATTGACTGTTTTGACTCTCCTAGGGTCTCTCTTGCAGACTCATGCTTAGAGCCTTTTTGTGCAACACCTGGAACTTTGCCAAGAGTGACTCAGTCCTATACCTAGAAGATAAATAAGAGAACCATGAAGTGAATCAGTTTGGGGTTCCTGATGGACACAGGGCTTGAGGAACACAGGTCCCTTTAAGCTGTGAAGAATACAAGCACTTACATTGCCTCATGGTAATGAAGAGGAGGTGGTAAATGACTGAAGTGATCATTATTTCTTTGTATCCAAATTTTTTATTACTTTAAATTTAATTGACATTAAAAAGTTCATTAGCTTTTTCAGAAAGTAAAATATTTCAGCCATAGTTAAAAGGGAAAAAAGATGCTGGAGAGAATATTAGTCAGACACTAGTTGGAGATTGTAGAAAGACATCCAGAATTGCTTTTCCCAAAATAGGAAAAAGCAGGTTGAGATATTGAAGATCTAAAGAAGTGAAAAAGCAGGTTGAGATATTGAGGATCTACAGAAGTGAAGCACTGCAAGAACCAATTTGTCATAAGACCTTGGATCTGAATCAGAAGACAATATGCCCAGGAAGAATTCTAACACCTTGCACCCCATCAGTGAATATAAAAAGACATCTGGAACAAGCAGCAAGAAGGTGGCAGAGTAAAGAGCCCCTGGAATCACCTTCTGCTACAGGGCAGTTAGTAATCTATTCAAAGCACCTGGTTGAAGGCTCCAGAACACCAGAAGAGCATTCTGTAACATCCTTGAAAGAATGGAAGGAGGAGACTGCCCATCTGCAGAGAAGATTCATGAGTAGAACACCCCATGCTCTGGAAGCTGGCACCCATTCACTGGCAACACAAGACATCTCAGGAGCTCTTCCCTGGCTAGAATTGGAAGCTCCACTTACCAAAAACTGGGGTGGGGGAAGAGATAGTTGGGTAGCAACTTCAGCTAATGACTATTAAATTTGGTGTGCTAAAGTATAATCCTAAGAACAGCTAAAGTTTGAACCTGTCCAAGTCAGAAAGATGCCAGTAGCTGCCATTTTACCTGCCCCCAGTATGAGGGGAAGCAGAGCTGACAGAAAATCACGGTGCTGGCAGGGACCAACTTCTTTTCATCCAGATTGGACTGCAGACTAGACTAAGCTCCTTCTCCAGTAGGGAGAATGCTGGAGGAATGTGTGCCAGTCTTTCCAGGAAAACACAGGCCATGCCAAAGAGGCTGGTAACCATCCTACTTTGGCAGCACAAGACACCTAAGGAGCTATCCTGTGGCTGGAGCTGTAAGCTCCATTTCCCAAAAACAGAGGAGGAAGAGATGGTTGGCACTGACGTCAGCTACTGATTAGTAAATTCACCTCACCAAAGTATAACCCTAAGAACACCTAAAATTTGAAGCTGTCCAAGTCAGAGAAGACAAAGGCAGTTGCCATTTTTACTTTGCCCCTGGCATGAGGGGAAGTGGGGCTGACTGAAAATCACAGTCAGGTTAGGGCCCAGCTTTTTTCAACCAGATGTGCCTGCAGCTCTAGTCTAGATTCAGCCACAACTCTGGCTGGAAGAAAGCTGGCAGGACCTGCACCAGCCTCTCCTGGTAACTGCAGGTATATTTGGCTAGCACAGACTGAATAGTCTGAAGTCTACCAGAGAAACTGCAGACATTTTGGGCACACACATCATATATTGATGCACACACTTGCAGCTCCACTCCCACCAAAGGCAGGGAAGGAAGGGGCATGAAGCTTTATCAGTCTCTTTGGGCAACTACAGTCTCGGCTACATGACTTGGATTATTACACATGCCTATGGCTCTCTCAACATCTAAGGCAAAATAGAAGGGTTGTTGAAGCTTCATCAGTCCCTGGGGCAATTTAGGCAGCTTAAGTCTCCACAGCTTATAGCATCAACTACATCCTCATCTCACAACCAGCAAGGGAGAAATGACAAGAAAGCCCTAAACTAAGCTTCATGCAGAATAAATACATCCAGTAAGCTAGCCAGATGTCAGACACCAACAAAAAATTACAATCCATACCAAGAATCAGAAAGATATGGCCCACTTAAAGGAAAAAGAAAAGCATTGAGATGACATAAAAGAGGTGAGACAATTAATCAGAGATGTTCAAACAGATCTCCTTGATAAATGCAAAGAGATAGATAAAGATAAAGAAATTAAGGATATTAGGAAGACATTGGATGAGCACAAAGAAAAATTTGAAAGCATGCATAGAAAAACAGCACATGTTATGTTAATGAAATGTAATATAAATGAAATAAAAAATACACTGGAATCATATAATAGCAGATTTGAGAAGACAGAAGAAAGAATTGGTGAGGTTGAAGAAACAGCCTCTGAAAGCAAACATACAAAAGAAGAGATAGAGAAAAGAATAGAAAAAATTGAACAAGGTCTCAGGGAACTAAATAACAGCAAGAAACATGCAAACATGCATGTCATGGGTGTCCCAGAAGAAGAGAAGGGAAAGGGGGCAGAAAGAATATTTGAAGAAATAATGGAAGAAAATTTCCCATCCTATTGAAGGACATAGACTTCCATGTCCAAGAAGCACAACATACTGCCATCCAAGTAAATCCAAATAGACCAACTCTGAAACAGAAACCAATCAGTATGTCAAAGAGAGAATTCTGTGAGCAGCAAGAGAAAAGCAATGAATAACATGTATGAGATACCCAATAACATTAAGTGTCAATTTCTCATTAGAAAACATGGACCAAGAACACAGTAGCATGATATATTTAAGATAATGCAAGAGAAAAACTTCCAGCCAAGAATCTTATATCCAGCAAATTGTCTTTCAAAATTGAGGGTGAGTTTAGAATATTCACAGATAGAGACTGACGGGGTTTGTAACCAACAGCCTACCTGTGAAGGAAATACAAAGAATGTGATACAGTCTGAAAAGAAAAGACAGGATAGAAAGGCTTGGAAGAGAGTCCAGAATTGAAGTAAAAGTAAGTAAAAGTCTCAAATGAGTGGTGAAAATGTGCAATCTAAGGAGGAAGTCAGGGATAAAAATTTCAAATCCATAACAACTAAAAGAATCAAAATTTTAGAAACAAACTTAACCAATGATGCAAAGCACTTGTATTCAGAAAACTACAGTTCATTGTTAAAAGAAATTTTAAAAGTCCTAAATAATTGGGAGAACATTCCATGTTCATGGATTGGAAGATTAAATATCATTACGATGACAATTCTACCCAAATTTATATAGAGATTCAATGCAATCCTGATTTAAACATTCCACCAGCATTTTTTAAATAAATGGAAAACATGATTATCAAATTTGCTTGGAAGATTAAGGGATTCTGAATAGCCAGAACTTCTTAAAAAAGGAAAAATGAAGTTGGAGGAAACTCACTTCCAGATTTTAAATCATATTACCTAGCAACAGTGATAAAAAGAACATGGTACTGGCATAAAGACAGACAGAGAGACCAATGGAACTGAACTGATCATTCAAAAACAGACCTATCAATCCCGCCAACATCAGGAAGAAGAGTCCATGCAATAAGTGGTGCTGAAAGAACTGAATATCCATATCCAAAAAAAGAAAGAGAACACCTATCTCACATCTTATACAAAAATTAACACAAAATGGATTAAAAACTTAATATAAAAGCAACAGCCTTAAAGCCTCTAGAAGAAACTGTAAGAAAACATCTTTAAGACCTGGTGGTGGGTGGTGGATTCTCTTTTTTAATTTATTTATTCTCCCCCTTGTTGTTGTTTGTGATTGCTGTCTGCTCTGTGTCCATTTGCTGTGTGTTCTTTCCATGTCAGCTTGTCTTTTCTTCTCATCTTTCTCTTTATGAGGGACTGGGAACTGATCCCAGTAGTAATATTTTGATGGTACTCTTTCATTATTAGTGAAAAATGTTTCACAACAATCAAGGTATTGGTGGTGGGGTAAGTTATGATAGCCCTATATGATGTTAAGTATGTTTGTTTTGTAAGTTCACAACTATTATTATACACTTATTGTTTGTGTATGTTTATGTATTAGTGATATACTTCAATAATTTTTTTTTTAAAGACCTGTGGGTGATTGTGGGCAGGTTCCATCTTCTCAAGTTCCCCCTCTGGTGGGCTCATGGCTGCTGGCACATTGTAGAGGTTCTTAAAATCAGGTTTAAAAGAGAAGCTTTTGAGTTGTATATGGATGGCCCCAGGGGACAGTATTTTGTAACCTACTTACCATGTTCTCCCAGTTTAAAAATTCTAGTGCTGAATCAAAGACATGATGAATAGTTTCTTAGAAAAGCACTTGTCAAAAAAAACCAATGAAACAACTGAATTTTAGGTGTTAATAATGTACACCAGAAGGTTTTTGAAAGCTTTTGTTACCTTTAATTGTTTTCCTATTGATTCTTTGGGGTTTTCTCTATGTAATATATAGGATCATGCCATCTGTGAATTCAGATTTACTTATGCCTCTCAAATTTGGATAACTTTTATATCTTTTTCTTTTTGAATTCCTCTTACTAGAACTTTGTGTACAATGTTAAACTGAGCCAGTGAAAGCAGACATCCTTGTCTTATACCAAATATTAAGGTGAAACTTTCAGTAATCAGCATTGACATTAATTAACATTGATTGATTTTCTTATGTTGAACCATCAATGCATTTATGGGAAAAATCCTCTTTGGTCATGGTGAATAATCCTTTTAATATGCTGTTGAATTCAGTTTGCCAGTATTTTGATGAGGATTTTTGCATTTTTCTTCATAAAGCTAATTGGCCTCATATTTTCTTATCTTATGTTGTCTTTTTTATATTTAAAGAAGATTTAGATTACATAAATGTTACATAAAACATATAGGGGATTCCCATATGACCCACTCTCTCCCCCTCCCATACTTTCCCACATTAGCAACATCCTTCATTGGTGTGGTATATTTGTTACAATTCATGAACACATATTGAAGCATTGCTACTAACTATGGACTATTGTTTACATTTTGTTTACATTCTTTCCTGCACAATTTTGTAAGTTATGATAAAATATATTATGGCTTGTATCCATTGCTGCAATGTCATGCAGGGCAATACCAATGTTCTAAAAGTCCTTCCATATTTCAATTATACTTCCTTCTTCCTTCACTCAGAACCTCTGGTGGCCACTGCCTTTATATCAATGATGAAATTCTTTCACTTCTAAAATAATAATGTCTATAGTAGAATAATAATTAGTCTATTTTAGTCTATTGTACATTCCCCAAACAAGGACTTTTGGATGTTGATGCCCATTCTGTTTCTAATTGAGAGTGGCTTAGATCCCTTTGGGCAGATGAATGGAACTGTCTTGCTTGCACTTGCAGACACTCTTTATTGCTTGCACCTTTTTTAGGTGTCCTGGTTGATTCCAATGAACTAAAGAGCAGGTATTGCAAATTTGCTTAACTTTACTGTTCCAGTGTCACATGGATGGATGAAAGATTTAAGATGCTTGAACATATATTTAACAAGTAGAGTGCTAATTATAGGTTCAAATAAAAAGGGCAGAAGAACCATGTGTAGGGAAACTAAAAGTGTGCCTAATTCTGTTACACTGGGGAATATAAATTCTAAAGTAAGGCCCACCTACAGGGTGCCAAATTCCTGAGCAGTTGGCCTGCTTATAGTTTCTCTATAGATGTCTCTATAGTACCTAGAAGCCCCACTATTTGATGCATTGTTTACTGTTGCAGTCAATAAGATCCTGCTGGTATGTGTATAAGTATAACCTCTGGAATGACCTGACTTAACTTTGAAATCTCTTAGCCATAAAACTTCATTTGTATTTACAATTTCCTCCTTTTGCTCAAATTATTTTTTCCAGAAATATGCTATTTGGCACTTAGTAATAATCCCTCAGTGCCAAGGAGGCTCATCCCCAGGAGTCACGTCCCATGCTAGGGAGAAACTAGTGCATTTATATGCTGAGTTTGGCTTAGAGTAATGCCACAATTGAGCAACAAGGAGGCTTTCAGGAGGTAACACTTAGGCAATATATAATATTAAGCTAAAGATTAATTTCACAAGAAAAAGTTCTTAAGAACAATCAACAATATCAAGGTTTAATTGTCTGCCTTCCTTCACTAGGCACTGCCCTTGCACTTGGATGATTCATGCCATCATATTATAGAATGTAGCAAAGCTCCTCAGGATGGGATTCAATATTCTTTTGGTTATTGTGTGGACCTCCACCCAGTGAGACAATGCCCCATGAACACTTAAACATATTCATATGTCTTAGAGGCATGCCCCAGGTGAAACACTTCCCATGCATCTACCCATCACTGACATTTTACAACAGTGACCCCCCCCGCCTTAGTTGTAAGCCTTCTGTGATCTAAAACCTATCCAAATTTAACCAAATAAAATTAATAAGAAAATGAAAAAATAATAGTTTTAAAAATAAATTAAATACAATTTTTTAAAAAATCTTTAATTATATTTATTACCACTTGGGAAAAAAAAACTTTAAATAATAAAAAAGTTTAGGCTTTTTATCTTTTTTCACTATAATATCTGTTGTCTTGTATGTACAGTGACATTATCTTCTGTATATTCCTATGTCTTATTTTTTATTTTATCTTCAAAGAAATTTTTACTTACAGAAAAGTCATATAGAGAATATATGGGATTCCCACATACCCTTAACCACCCCTTTTTCTCTTCTTCCCTATTAATAACAATTTGGAGTCAAATGATATATTTATTACAATTGATGTGCAAATATTGAAGCATTGCTACTAACCATGGTCAATGGTTTACATTATGCTTAACATTTTGGACTGTATACTTTTAAAAGTTTGACAGAATTTAAAATGTCCTGTATCCATTATTTCAAGATCATGCAGAATAATTCTAATGTCCTAAAAATGCACTATGTTCCATCTATTTTATTCTTTTGCCCTCCCCTGTGAACATATGATAACAATTAAGTTTCAATTTTTTAAATAAGATTCAAAGTTACTTGCAAAAAGTAAACTTTTGTTCTTCAAAGGAGTTTGTCAAGAAAGTGAAAAGGCAGCCTACTCAATCCAATAGTGGCCTAATATCCAGCAT
>JAQZBX010034613.1:12548-25025 GCA_029593785.1 Cabassous unicinctus | reverse complement strand
GGGTAATTTTCCCTCCTCTTCAATTTTTTGGAAGAGTTTAAACAGGATTGGGGTTAATTTTTTTCGAAATGCTTGGTAGAATTCAGCTGTGAAACCATCTGGTCCTGGACTTTGCTTTGCTGGGAGATTTTTGATGATGGATTCAATCTCCTTAAATGTGATTGGTTTGTTAAGTTCTTGTATTTCTTGTAGTGTCAGTGTAGGTTGATTGGGCATTTCTAGGAATTTGTCCATTTCATCTAGGTTGTCTAGTTTGTTGGCATACAGTTTCTCATAAAATCCTCTTACGATTCTTTTTATTTCTGTGGGGTCAGTTGTAACTTTCCCCCTCTCATTTCTGAATATATTTATTTGCATCTTCTCTCTTTTTTTCTTTGTTAGTCTAGCTAGGGGTTTGTCAATTTTATTGATTTTCTCAAAGAACCAGCTTTGGGTTTTATTGATATTCTCTATTGTTTTTTTGTTGTTGTTGTTCTCCATTTCATTTATTTCTGCTCTAATCATTATTTTTTCTTTCCTTCTGCTTGCTTTGGGATTGGTTTGCTGTTCTTTTTCTAGTTTCTCTAGTTGTTCATTTAAATCTTTGAGTTTAGCTCTTTCTTTTTTTTTAAATACAGGCATTTAGGGCTATAAATTTCCCTCTCAAGACTGCCTTCACTGTATCCCATAAGTTTTTTTTTTAAAACAAGTTATTGAAGTATTCATACATAAACACACATAAACTATAAGTGTTCAGTAAACATCATGAACTTAGAAAACAAACATGCATAACATCATACAGGGCTTCCACACCTCACCTGCCCCCTCAAACACCCTGCATTGTTGTGAAACATTTGTTAACAAATCATGAAAGAGCATCGTCAAAGTATTACTACTAACTATAGTCCGTATCTTCCTCCCCTAAACATTTTTTAAAGGATTTATTTATTTATTTACTTTTATCCACCCCCACCCCCCCGTTTTTGCTGTTTCTGTGTCCATTCACTGGGCAACTCTCTGTGTCCATTTCCTGCCCTCTCTTCTCATCCTTCTCCTTCTGTCTTCACTGGGATTCGATCCTCTGACTCTCCGATGTGGGGGAGAGGCATCCTACCACCTGTGCTACCTTAGTTCCTGGTTTTTCGGTGCATTTCATCTTGGCTTTCCCTTGTGTCACTCTCCTGTTATGTCATCATCTTGCTGCGTGGATTGCGGGGCCTGATGGCGCACCCGCGCATGGGGCCTGGTGGCCAACGTGTCTTCTATATTTTTCTTTTTTAAATTTTTACTTTGAGGTCTCGGGGATTGAAACCAGGTCCTTCCATATGGGAGATGGACGCCCAAGCACCCGAGCCACATCTGTCCCCCTGCTATATCTCTTAAGGTTGACCAAAGATACCCAAAGTTACAGTCTTTTCCCATACAGGATGGTCATATAATAAATCAGGCTTAGTTTGTCACCAGCATTCTAAAAACCAGACCAAGGGAGAAAAACTAGGTCTGGGGACAAAAATGCATGGTTTCTAATATAGTGAATGTTTAGCCTACCATGCTATCACAAAATCAGGTCAGCGAGAATATTTGCATGCCATAAATTTTGATAAGTTGTGTTCTCGTTTTCATTTGTCTCAATATATTTACTGATCTCACTTGCAATTTCTTCTTTGACTCACTGATTATTTAGGAGTGTGTTGTTCAGTCTCCACACATTTGCAAATTTACTTTTTTCCTGTCTATTACTGACTTCCATTTTCATTCCATTATGATCTGAGAAGGTGCTTTGTATAATTTCAATTTGTGTATATTTATTGAGAGCTGCATTGTGCCCTAACATGTGGTCTATTCTGGAGAAAGATCCATGGGCACTTGAGAAAAATGCATAACCCCCTGAGTTTGGATGCAGTGTTCTGTATATGTTGGTTAGGTCTAACTTGTTTATCATATTGTTCAAGTTCTCTATCTCCTTGTAGATCTTGTCTAGTTGTTCTATCTAATGATGTGAGTGTCATGTTGAATTCTCCAACGATTATTGTAGAGATGTCTATTTCTCCCTTCAGTTTTGCCAGAGTTTGCCTCGTGTATAAACCGGGCACCCGGTTAAGTGCATAGATATTTATGACTGTTATATCTTCCTGGTGGATTGTCCTTTTTATTAATATGTATTGGCCTTCTGTATCTGTTATAACTTTTTTGCATTTAAAGTCTGTTTTGTCTGATATTAGTATAGCTACTCCTGCTCTTTTTTGGTTACTGTTCACGTGGAGTATCTTTTTCCAACCTTTCACTTTCAGCCGGTTTGTATCCCTGGGTCTAAGGTGAGTTTCTTGTAAGCAGCATATAGATGGCTCATGTTTTTTCATCCATTCTGTCAGCCTGTATCTTTTGTTTGGGGAGTTTAATCCATTCACATTCAGTGATATTACTGTAAATGCACTATTTACTTCCTCCATTTTATTCTTTAGGATTTTCATATGTCATATCTTATTTTTGTCTGTCTTTTTACTCTTTTGGTTATCCTTTTGGCTATTCTTTCTTCTACAATCTCCTCCAAGCCTGTCTCTCCTGTCTTTTTCTTTCAGGTTCTAAGGCGTCCTTTAATATTTCCTGCAAAGGTGGATTCATTTTTGCAAACATTCTTACTTTCTGTTTGTTTGTGAATATTTTAAACTCACCTTTGAATTGTGCTTTGAAGCACAATTTTTCTGGATATAGAATTATCTATATAGACATAATAGACAATTATGTCTTTCATTCCCATGAGCTCTGTTACTTTTCTGTTTAGGATTTCAAATTCTTCTTTGTGCTTGTTCAATGTCTTCTTGATGTCATTTGTCTCTTTAACCATATTGTCTTTCAAGTCATTAATTTGCAGTCATTCTGGTTCCCTGAACACAGCAAGTGCTCAACTGAATAACATCCTACTTAGCAAGGCAGGCTGATATAAATTCATTCATTCATTTCATCCTAGAAATAGTGCTCAAGTATCTAATATGTCCAGGCACTTAGTAGGTGTTAGGTATATACTGACAAACAAAACTGACATGGTCTTTGTGTTCATGAAGCTTATGTCCTAATGAAGTTAAGCTAAGATAATTTGTACAAGTGAAGTTACTGCTGGGCTTTGGACAAGATATCTGTCCAAGCAGATATCTTGCAGAGAAAGAATACAGCAGTTCATCAGGAGAAAAAGTTGAAGAGTTTGAAGAGCATCAGGATTCTTTACTGTTTTGCGTTTTTCTGGGAATCTAAATTTTCTCAACCCTAGCTCTCAAAGGGTAGTCATGAGACCAGCAGCAATAGCAGCAGTTCTAATAATGGGAATTTAACTAGAAATGCAAATTCTCAGACCCCACCCCAGACCTAGGTATCAGAAACTCTGAGGGTGCATCCCAACAATCTGTAGTTTAACAAGACCTCTAGGTGACTTGGATGCTATCTAAAATTTGAGAATCCCTGTCTTGACCTAAAGCAGGGGTTCTTAACAAGGGGTCAATGAGCTTGAATTTAAACTCAAAAATACATTATTCTTGTGGGGATGTGTTGGTGTGGGTGTAATCTATTTATTAAATAATACACAGTATAGTGTAGACTTAGTGAGGGGTCCGTGGAACAAAAAAAGGGTAAGAACCCCTGACCTAAATGAAGTCTTGGCTCAACTTTCCTGTTTTTTGTTTTTTCTTTTAAACTTTTTGTTATAGTAACATTATACAACTCAATTTCCTTTTGTAACCACTTTTAATTGTACAATTCACTAGCATCAATTACATTCACAATATTGTGCTACCATCACCAATATCCATTACCCCAACTTTTTCATCACCTCAGAAACTCTGCACCCATTAAGGAAAAACTACCCCTTCCTTTCCCCTGCTAAATGTGACATTTCTGAGTGTACCTGTTAAATGGGGGAAAAAAGTAAAAGTAAAAATATCTCAAGGTTTAACATATTCTAGAAGGAAGGTGGATATGAAAAGTAGAAGGATATTTTGTTTACATTATGCATGGCTATTTCAGACATGTTTTTGACAACTAAAGAAAAGCACAGACTTCAAATAAAGAAGAATAGTCTTCTGGAGATTGAAGATGATGTTCAGTTTGATCTGAGTGTAAATAGTTTTGGTTTTCTTCTTGCCAAATCATAATCGTGTTCTCAGATTAAGATTATGCTGGTGAAGCAAAGAATGAAGTTAATGATAGAAAGCTTTCCATGTAGCTATATGTACACACTAGAATACTGAGTGTTAAATGGAAATAGTGATTCATAAATGAGGGGCAATGCATACATATAACTGTCACCCTGATGCCGTGATCATTCCATTTCTCACAACTTCCTAAGCTTTATACTCAACAGTTAAACTGTCTACCATATATATCTAAAATTTTTCTGTAATATATATTTTTTAGGCCAGTAAAAAGAATTTCTTGGGAAATGGGGGAAAGAACAGAGCTTGCTGAAAAATGGGAGAGAAAGAGAGAAATACACACCAAGACTTAGTGCAGGCTCCTCTAGAAAGTGATTTCTGCCTCATGTGATTACCTTTTAAACTATTAATTTTTCCTCCCCCTTCCTAATGATAAGGCGATGGGCCCCAGCTGTTATTGGTTACCCCACCACTGGTGGGACCAATGGTGAGGACTGTTTGGAATATCAAGGGCCAATGGGAGGTCCCAGAAAAAGAAACTGGGACCTCAAGGTTACACTGAAGGTCCCAGCGAGGTCTTGTAGCCATGTTGTCTGTCAGCCATGTTGTGTCTTCTCTGTTACCCTATACTAACCTGCCTCAACTCCACCCTCAGAAAGTTTACACCCTTATTCTTAAGGGAGTGCTGAGGGGTGATGATCATTCTTCTGTAGTTACTTTCTGCTGGTTAGGGCAGTAATCTACGCCTGACAGGGTATAAACCTCTCTGGTTATTCTATTGTGGTTGAGGGAAGGCAGGTCCAATACTGTGGTTGAAACTGGCTGAAATTCCCGTGTGACTAAAATCTTGTTTTGGAAGGCGTTGATTCTGGAAGAAATAAACTTAGAATTTTGAATATACATGGCCTCACTGAAGGGATAAAGAAGATCGTGGTGAGTGGGTCCAAAAGGGGGCCAGCTATGACATACTGAATGACAAGAGTGAGAAAGGCAAGGTGCCTCAGCAGCAGGAGAGTCTGTTTGCTGTCTTAGGACTTCTAAGTCATGGTTAGTTTCTTCTATGCTGTTAGTTAACTCTAGGGAGAGATTGTAATAGATAATGGGGTTTGGTATAAATTGCCAATCCCAGTTTTCCATGATGGTGGTTATGCCTAGGACAGCTAAGAGGGGGTGAGAAGAGGAACTGCCCTTTTAGTTATTGTATAGAAGAAACTACAGGTTTTGGTTTGCTTTCCCCCTAGCAAAACGTGTTTGGGCTAGAGTTAGAGGGAACAGCTGGCTTTGACACAGACACTACTTAGCTTTGTCTCTTGAAGAGGTATTTCAGGCCCTCCAATGACTGGGACTTGTACATCCCATCAGGTGCTTTTGGTGAGCTGGCACTTCCTTGGGCAGCTGACTTCACTCGGTATATAAGTGCATTCAACTGGCAATTCCTTTAAATTTAACAGCTGAGGGAGTGATCAGAACCACAGAGTAAGATCCCTTCCATTTCAGCTCAAATTTAGAGTGAGGCCTGTTCTCCCGCCAGGTTTTGATCAGAACCTGGTTTCCAGGACCTGGGTGAGGAAAGATTACCCACAGACCACCTTGAAAAGGCTAAACTGAAGTGAGTCCTAGCCACCTCGTTTGCTGTTTCCTTTATGGTGGGAAGACGCTTAGCCCTGGCAGGATGGCAGGTGGGTCTGCCAGTCCTCCCAGGGTATGAGTGGGACAGGTTCTGGAATAAGGGCTTGGGGGGAGACCTGGGTTAAGCATGTCTTTCACCTGGTGGGGGGTAAAGACTGTGAGAGGTTGCCCCCAAGTTAATGTGGTAGCCTTTTTTAAATTAAAAGGGCTGTTGCGCCCACTATTCTCAAGCAAGGTGGTTATTCCTTTATCTTACAGGAACATTCATTAACTACTTAGAAAATGAAGTTTACTAGGACTTTTAACATGTTCAATGTCCCTCTGCATATGATCTAGAATAGAAAAGATATCACCATAATCATCAGGCATGGATATAGGAGAGATATAGGTACAGCACTTAATACTAATCAATGTACTACCCAATGCATAAGTTTCTCTTTGACCTACAGTTAAATAGATCTAAGCTCCAGGTTTGCAATACCATACATGTTAGCTCTCCATGGGAGCAGGCCATAATGCCACTTGTGTTTAAGTTCTGCCTACATCAGTCTGGTAATTATTGCTTCACTTGGTATGCCCTTCACACAGCCAGCATGCTGCAGCACCGTTCACCCTAGAGAGAAACTAGGAAAGTAGGCTCCAGTATTTCACTGACCTGGTGCCTAGCACCCTTCAGTACTATAAAACATTGCCAGTCTGGAGGCAATCTCCATTGCGCATCTGGCCATATTTTACCCTTCCACTGTTTTATAATAAAGGCATCTAAATAATGATCTTAACTCTTAGTTATAGTTTCTAGTAAGTTTTCATTTAAAAACTGTTAGAGGTTCCCCCTTACAAGGTTTGCAATGGTTAACAGGTCATAAGACCGTGACTCAATTCCCCTGTGACATAAATTGAAGAAAGGACGCCCATCCCCTCCCAAGAATGAACAAAGGAGCCATATAGCAGTGGAGTAGATAAGGACCGTCACCCCC
The DNA here is from genome assembly GCA_029593785.1 of Cabassous unicinctus. NCBI lineage: Eukaryota > Metazoa > Chordata > Mammalia > Cingulata > Chlamyphoridae > Cabassous > Cabassous unicinctus. The sequence continues at coordinate 18,298 of JAQZBX010034613.1, read as the reverse complement.
TCCAGGCCCAGGCACCACCAACCAATCCCACATTTCAAGAATACCCTATCTCCTAGTCCACTATGCCCTACCCATTTGGCCCCAGGCTGTACTCCCCACCTATTGATGTACTGTATAAAGTCATATCCACCACCTTTCAGGGGCAGGCTGAAGTCTATACTTCAGACTCTCTCCATTGGGAGAGCTTCTCAATAAACTTTCTGCCTGCACTCATCAGTCTCCATGTCCCAGTAAGCGCCGCTTTTCTCCAACAAAAACGATTTGAGCATTTCCATTCATTAAGCAACTAAAACAATTTTATTAGTACCAACTCTGCTAAGTTTTTCTGCTTTCCCCACAGTTGAATTAATTCCATTTGTGATTTCTTGTTACATCAGTTTTAATTGCAATACGGTATTGACATTTAAAGACTTTTTTTTTTTTAGGTTACCTTTCACCGGTATCCAATTTGTTACAGCTGAACCCCAAATCTGATTTACGAGTTCTTAGGCACAAGCAGACTAACAAAATAAAAGTAAGCACAGATTAGAACAGAAGAGAGAATTTTATGCACTTAGTTTAGGGAAAGACTTGACTTTAGAATCACCTGGATGCAAAGTTCCATTTCTGCCCATGGCAGAAACCTTGTGCAGGACCTTCCAGCTTCGTTCCTTCAAGAAAATATCTGGGCAGCTGTTAGATACAGAGCTAAGGGGTCTACAGAAGCCCTGCCCCCGAAGAGACACGAATGGGGCTGCTCTGGGGCCTGTATCCCATTAGTTACTTCCCACAAGGGGTAAAACCTTACAAGCCTTTTTTGCTGGAAAGATTGGAGTATTACAAGGAAATAGGGAGCTAGGAAAGCCAGGAAACTTTTAATCATAATTGATGGCATATGAGGAGGTTCCTTATTCTACAGGGAGAGGTTTGGTAACAGAGATTATTAACCTTTCTGCCCCCCTCCCCCCAGGCCCCTTCTTAAGAACCCCTGCTTTAAGGACACATGACCACATAGTCCCTGGCCCAGATCCATTTGTCCTCTCCTCTCTTACACAGGTTTAACTGGAATTCAGGGTCCCACACAGAGCCCACTCTCAGCCATGTTTAGGTCACGTGATGTGGCAGGAAAAGATTAGACTAGGCAAGTTGTCCCAATTTAAGAGCCGCCCATTATGCTAGGGGAGGAAAATGTGTCAGTCTGGATGGTGTCCCACTGCTGTCCTGACAGAAAGGGCTTGCTCACCGAGCCAGCATCCTGGAATTGGGAACTCTGCTCGCTGTCCCACATTTTGGGAATCGGGAGATTTGTCTCTGGGTGTCCCCAGAGCCTTAGAGGTCTTGGGGTCATCTGGATCTGGTTACCAGACCGAAGGGCCCAAGCCGAGGTGACCCTGGGAAAGGAGCTGGCTAGGGACCTTTAAACGCTTTTGCCTACTTTGCAGCGGTTTTAGGAGCTGGCAATGAGTGAGCTCACCCCATAGCAGCCTCCAGGGGCTGTTCCTCAGTTAAACCTGACAGTAAAAGCTCATAAATAACTAGAGACTAATTGCCTTGTGATTTGCCCAAAAACTCCCTCAGGGGTCATCCCCTCACCCCAGACAATCTCTGGACCTTCCCAGGGTGGAGAAAGAGCAAGGCCTCAGGGCACTGCTGAGGGTGGGCCTTGTGCCTAGCTCTAACAAATGTGTTTTCAGTTTCTAAGGCATTCTAAAGCATCTCATAGACCCAGAATGAGGACAGCAGTAGTTGAAAGATCAAAGGCACTTTTAATTACAAGGAGTTAACTAGCCATCTAAGGAAATACAACAGGTGATAGCCATTCTGAATTTAGAAAGGGTCTGGTAAACTCCCTGTGAACTCCTGCCTTACTTAGGCCATGTGCCCAGTCAGGTCTCAAGGGCGGTTTCACCCGCCACCCAGAACTTCCTTGGATCTACACAGCGTGGGGACCAGCCCGTGCCACCTCTGGAGTGGCAGCCGGGAGTCTGGGCAGACAGAGTTTATGTCCTTTGGGGGCTTATCCAGGAACCCCCTAGCTATTAACACCTTTTAAAATGGCAGAACCAAAAGAGGGCACCAACAAGTCTTAAAACTCACCAGTCTCTGGTGGGGGTCTGGGAGCACCACTTACTTATTTTTCTTCAGGCAATGGTTCACCAAATGAAGATGGAGAAGTGTTGGATTCCTCTAGGTTCTTGGCTATGATGCATAAAAGAATTTATGAGCACACCAGTTTAGTTAGGTCAGTAAAAAGAATTTATTTGGGAAATGGGGGAAGAACAGAGTTTGCTGAAAAAATGGGAGAGAAAGACAGAAATACACACCAAGATTTGGTGTGGGCTCCTCTAGGCAGAGAAAGCTGGTTTTTAAATGAAAGGTAGGATGAGTTCCTAACTAAACACTATTCATTTGAAAAGCTCATTAAATTTGTAACAATAGTCTACAATGCAACAAGACTCACTAAAAAATAGAAGAGCAGGGGTGAAGATATTCAAGCTACATTTTCAAGAGTAGATCTTCTAAAATTTTGTTTATATATATTTTCTTACCTAATAAATGTTTCTTTGCCAATTCTCCCTGCTCTCATTTTGTTTTAAAATATCAACATTTAATTCCTCCCAAACAGAAAGGAGGACTCTGAGTTACTTTGTAGTGGGGGTATTTTGGATGATATAAACACTGGAAGATCATGTTCAGGTGAGAAATATGTAGAGTTGGGTCTATTGTCTTGGGGACCTCAGACAATCCATTACTCAGTCTAACACATCACAAAGCCACAAGGGCTTTGCAACGGTACACAAATGGCTTAGCTGTCTCCAAAAATGAGTCCCACAAACCCATTAATGGAATCAGTTGGTTGATAACTAAAACAAAACCAAAAGCAAACAAAATTCTCATTGATTTTATACTAACTAGATTGAAGTCAGCGGAGAAGAAGATATATGGATTTCTTCAATGGAATTTCTGTAATCTTTTAAATAAAATCAGTAAAATAACAGAATATGAATTTCAGAACATGCATATTCATTCAGTCAATAGGGTTTTATCATTATTTTCACATTCATAAGGCTTCCTTTTTTTATGACTTCTTTGATGAAAAATGAGGTTTGGCTTCTGATGAAAATATTTCCCACGTTACATTTATGTTGATGCTCTGCTATATGACTTAAGCAATGTTTAAGAAGATGAGACTTCTTTATGAAGGTTTTGCCACATTTAGTACATCCATGGGGTCTTTCTCCTGTATGAATTCTATGATGCATAACAAGTACTGATGAATTTGGAAAGGCTTTGCCACATTTTCTACATCTGTACAATTTCTCTCCTGTATGAAATCTATAATGTTTATAAAGGGATGAATTATACCTGAAGGTTTTCCCACATTCCTTACATTCAAATAAGTTCTCAAGTGAATGAGACTTGACATGTTGATGAAAGGAGGAGTGCCAAGTGAATTTTTTCCCACACTGTCTGCATTCATAAGATTTCTCTCCAGTGTGAAGTCTCCGGTGGACCAGAAGTTGTCCTTGTGCATAAAAGCTCTGCCACAGTCACTGCACACAAAAGGTTTCTCTCCATTATGAATTTTTTGATGAGTTACAAGGTGTGCCTTCCCACTATAGGCTTTCCCACAATCACTGCACACAAAGGGTCTCTCTCCATTATGAATGTTTTGATGAGTTATAAGGTGTTCCTTTTTGCTATAGGCTTTCCCATATCCATTGCACTCAAAGTTTTTTTTCACTTGTATGTTGTTTTTTATGTCTAATTAGATAACATTTCTTTTTGTAGGCCTTCCCCTATTCATTGCATTCACAAGAGTTTTCTCTAGTATAAATTTTACTATAACAGAATAAGTCTAAATTAGGTTCCAAACTCTTTCCATTTGAGTCACATTAATGTTGTTTTTTTCTTGAAGAAATAAGGTCTATATTCAGATTATAATTTTGGACTTTCTCCTTAGTTAGTGTTTCCTTTTTTTTTTTTTTAAAGATTTATTTATTTATTTATTTATCCCCCCCTTGCTGCTTGTGTTTTACTGTGTCCATTCGCTGTGTGTTTCTTCCGTGTCTGCTTATCTCCCCCTTGCTGTGAGGTCCTGCTGCATCAGCCCACCGCGCCGCGCAGGCAGGCCTGCTCTCACAAGGGGGCCTCCCGCATGGTAAACGGGGGCTCTATCGATTGAGCCACACCCGCTTCCTGCTGTGAGGTCTTGCCGCACCAGCCTACCACGCTGCGTGGGCTGGCCAGCCTGCCCTCACAAGGAGGCCCCGGGAAGCGAACCCGGGGCCTCCCATATGGTAAACGGGAGCTCTATCCATTGAGCCATACCCGCTTCCAGTTAGTGTTTCCTTGAAGGTGACACATTTGGGTTCAAAAAATTATCTCTGCTTTCCCATTGTCTCTCTAGCTCATCATCAAGTAAGCAGACAACTTCTGGATAGCTCCAACATGGGTTTTCTCCCTCCCTCCATCATCCATGGCTCTTGTCCTTGCTCCACCCTGAAGATCAGTTTTGTTTTAATAACTGGACATACCACTGAGATTAGGTCCCTCAGGTTCTCTAGCATCACATCACAATACAGTTGCCTCTGAGCACAATCAAGCAGCTGCCCCTTCTCCAGGGTGAAGTCCACAACCACGTTCTGGAATGTCACTGATACCATCTCCTGTGGCCCCAGATTAGCCTTTAGTAGATTTTAACCAGGGCTGCTAGAAACCAAGACAGGCAGGAATGTGCAAGAGGGACCCAAGCTTCATTTACAGTCTTCCCTCACAGGGTAACTCTGAGAAATGTCATGCTCTTTAAAAAGTGCATGATACCGTGTTTGGCATATAGCAGTTCCCTGGATACAATGGTCCTCTTCCCTGATACCCTGAAGGGGTTTACTGCTGTTTGCAGCCAAAAGTCTCAAATAAGAAGAAGCCAGGAGGATGGATGTGGCTCAAATGGTTGGGTGTTCATCTCCCACATGGAGGGACCTGGGTTTGATCCCCAGGACCTCACAGTAAAATAAAAAGAAAAATATAGAAGGCACGCGGGCCACCAGGTTCCGCCGAGCCACGCAGCAAGATGATGACGTAACAGGAGAGTGACACAAAGGGAGAGCCAAGACAAGACGCGCAGAAAAACTAGGAACTAAGGTGGCGCAGATAGCAGAATGCCTCTGTCCCACATCGGGGGTTCCCAGGATCAAATCCTGGTGAAGACAGGAAGAGAAGGATGAGAAGAGAGGGCAGGAAAACAGACACAGAAATTGCCCAGCGAATGGACACAAAAACAGCAAAAACAAAACAAAACAAAAATGGGGGGGGCAGTTAAAAATGGATAAAAGTAAAATAAATAAATGAATCTTAAAAGAAGAAGAAGAAGAAGAAGAAGAAGAAGAAGCCAAAAAAGATACCTAGGGCAAGGGCTGGGAGTATCTCAAACTTACACTCCTGTGTCCTCTCCAAATGGAGTCAGAAAGCGTCACTATCCCAGCAAAGGGGATGTATCTTCTCCATCGTGGAAGCACCTTTCCTATGTTTTTGAAGCTAAACAGAGGCTCTAAAATTCTATAATACTTTGAAAGTATGCTATTTTAAACAATTGTTTGGTACAATAATTTAACATCAATGTCTTTAAGAAAGTGTGTTCAAATTATTGAAAAATTATTTTGCTTTACCTTAAATTCAACCTAAAGGTAATCTCTCTTTTTAAAAAGATTTATTATTTATTTATTCCCCCCTTGCTGCTTGTGCTCTCTGTGTCCATCTGCTTTGCGTTT
>JAQZBX010034613.1:0-12448 GCA_029593785.1 Cabassous unicinctus | reverse complement strand
GTACTAAAATCTTTTATCATGAAAAATGTATTCCCTGGTCCCAATTTAGTGCCCCTGAGTAGTGAAGTTCAAATATCTGTGTAAAACATGTTTAAACATATCCTTTGGAAAACTAAATACTAAACTTGCTTTTCTCCGTGCTGCCTTCTGCTGATTTGTAAGGCAAACTTCACTTATCTGAAAGCACTGCAATAGTCCCAAGGGCGGTATCATTCATTCCACATGAATAAACTATCTGTTCATCTGTAAGAAGCAAGAAATTAGGTGACTCTCTAAAAAGTTAATTCTGAGTTATCATTAGTTTGGACTGACCTGCAACTCCTACTTGATGGGTGGCATATCCTGATAATCTGCTGGGACCATCTCCCAGCCACAGTGTCAGCGCTGATGAATCCGATTCTGCGTGGTGAAAGCAGAAGCCCAGAGCAGCAGTAGGGGCAATAAATCACCTTTGGAGTATGGGAATGTGCAGCCACACGGCTATTCTACCTTCTGAACTTTACTGCTGTATCGCAGCTAAAATATGGAAGAACATAAAATCTTGTAAACATTTCCCAGTGAGAGATGTGGAATAAAGTACAACTCAGCTCAGGGTGTTACCTCCTCCAGGAAGCTATCTTTAAGTATTCACTTTCCTCACTGGTTAGCTGTCTGGGAGGGATCCCCAGATATCCTGTTCACATCACCAGCACAAGAACTACCATGTTTTATTATAATTACAACCATGCTTACATGATTTTACCACCAGACTGAATTCCTTAAGGATAAAGCTGGTACAGTGCTGGTCTTTACATCCATATCACTTAACATGATGCCTGGAATCTAACAGGTGGCCAATGCTGTAGAATGAATAAACTGATTTTAAAATAAAATACCATTTTAATGCCATTCCTTTTAACATCTTTTAATCTTTTTAAGTGACTATTATAGACTTCTACTTACTCTTCCTATAAGAGTGCTATCATATATTTTTTAAGTTTATAAATTTCAAGATGGTTAAATATATAACTATGTTTTAAAATAAGTTATGCTAATTCTAGAAAAGTTTGAAACTAAAGAAAAGTATCATGAAGAAATCAAAATTTCACTTTTACTACCATGCAAAGATAATAACATTTAATACTTTGACATTTTTTTTTCAGGAATATAGTTTCAGAGTTGACATCATACAATATATAATTTGCATCAAATCTTTCACAACATATTATATTGTATATAAATTCTTTTAGTGAATATACATTTTTAATAACTGAATAGTTTTCCTCAGAAATGTCCTCCATGGCACTTAGATTGTTTCTAAATTTTCTTTATTATAAATAATACCATGATGAACATAAAGATAGGTTTTCTGTATTTGGCTTCTATAAAGTCTCTTATTTTACTAGTTAAGAATGAACCAGGCAAAGAAGATGCTAATATTTACCTAGCCTTTACTAGTTCTAAGCACTTTACGTACATTATCTCATTAAGTCCTCACAAACATGAAAGGTACTCTCTCCATCCATCATCTCACTTAATTTTTCCAACAAAACTATAAAATGAGTGAACGTATGGAGGCTTTTATTATTTATTTAACCGTTAATTTCCTTTCCCTTCACTTATCTCTCCAGTTCTGCAATAAGCTCTTCCCCATCAAGGGCCATGCTCTCTCTCTCTTTAAAAACACACAGTGACAGGCACATGGGGGCCTTCAATAAAGACTTCTTGATTTGACTTAGCATGCAATAGGATCAGATCCTTCTCGCCTCATTCTCCTTCTCAAATTGAGTAGAATTACATAAAGTGAAGTGCACAAATCTTAACTGTACATTTGATGTTTTGATAAATGCATACATGTATAACTCACACTCCAATCAAGATAACAGAACATTTCAGTCACCCCAGAAAATTCCCATCAATCCTTCCAATCAAATGAAGAAGCTGAAGTTTCCAAAAGCTTAGTCATTTGCTTGCTGCCTTTTTTCTTCACACTTTCTGCCTAGGAGAAGTATCAACACCACGGTAGCTCTAGGAGGCAGCATGGCATAGTGACTGGGAACAGGTTGCAGAGCCAGGGCTTACTTAACTTCTTTGTGCTTTAGTTCCATCATCTGTAAGATGGGGATAAGAATAGTTCCCACCTCATCAGGTTGCTGTGAGGGTTACATAACTAATAGTTGTAAAGTTCTTGAAAAAGTCTGACGCTTTTTAAGTGCAATAGAATTTGTTTTATGAAACTATATAGAAAGTATGTTTCAGTGGTTACAAATTAGTTTTCCGTAATTTACCTTTTAGTACATCCATCAAGTAACTAGGACTGGTTTTATTCACTTAAGGAACCCAAGTGGCAAAAATTTTCAGTAGTGATTTGCCTAATGCCTGGCTAAGGATGTGGCAGAATCTTGGACCTGGATGTGTGAATCCTAATTGAACATGGTTCTTGCTTTGCCCTGTGACTGGGCATTTTTAAAAAAAGATTTATTTTATTTATTTATTTCTCCCCACCCCCTTTTTGTTTTTCATTTGCTGTGTCTGTTCACCTTCCTTGTTTCTTTAGGAGGCACACCCGGGACCTATGATGTGGGAGGAAGGTGCCTAATCGCTTGAGCCACCTCTGCTCCCTGCTTTTGTTGTGCCTCTCAATATGTTTTTCCTCCCTGCATTTCTTGTTGTGTCACCTCGCTGCACTCAACTGTCCTGTCAGCTCCCTGTCTTCTTTAGGAGGCACCAGGAACCTTTGCTCCCTGCTTTGTTGTGTCTCTCATTATGTTTTTTTTAGTTCTTGTGTTTCTTGTTGTGTCAGCTTGCTGTGCTTGCCTGTTGGGCCAGCTCACTGTCTTCTTTAGGAGGCACTGGAATATGAACCAGAGACCTCCCATGTGGTAGATGGGAGCCCAGTCGCATGAGCCACATCTGTTTCCTGGCAGTGTTTTGATCACCTTTTTGGTCACTGACAAGTATCAATGTGTGCACTAAATACCTGTGTGTAACCACAGATATGTACAGATATCAGAGGATGTGTTTGATTCTCTTACTGATGCTATAGTTGGAGTCCAACTGGGCTTGTCAGCAATTATTCACAAGTAGGAGAGAAAATGAGCTGCAGAGGTTAGTCGTTTAGGAATGAGGATGATTAAACATTGAAATAACTTGCTAGATTATATTTATATAGGTGCTAACTTGGCATATTGTTCAATAGGATAACGATTATTTTAAGTTTCCTATTATGTGACAGGATTTTTCTACAGCTGAATTTCCATGCTGAGCCTTCAGGACTAGCATAAGACCGGAGGGGGAATATGAAAAACAGGCTGCCCAGGCAATCAGGGCTTTTCCCAAAATATAGATGCCTCCACCCAAGCTTGGTTTCTTATCAAAGGGCCCAAGTTTCAAAGAGAGTGGAGAATTTTCTCATTTAAGACTGAACACCCACCCTACCTGGTTAATCTGAAAGACGACTTGTTTTTTAAGTAGAAGCAAGCTCCAGCTCCTGGTCCGATTTACACACAAATATGACCACTCAGAACCTCTCTGGTCCCCTCACTGTCCATCACCTATACTAGAATATGAGATAATTTTGTCTTGGCAAAGAGCTTGGCAGAAGCAAGGATGGGTAAATGATAATATTAATAACGTAATAACATTTACAAGAATTTACTGAGCGATAAATACGTGGTAGACAACATACTAAGCAATTTACATCCATATCCAACTTAATCCTCAGCAACTCCATGAACTCCTATTACCCAAATTTTATGAGTGGGGAAATGGTGGTTTATAGAATTTGTTGAAGGTAATACGCTAGAATAGGGGTTCTTAACCTTTTTTGTTCCACGGACCCCTAATAAGCCCACAGTATAATGTGTATTATTTAATAAATCTATCAAACCCGCACCAACATGTCCCCACAAGGATTTTTTATTTTATTTTATTTTATTTTAAATTCAAGCTCACTGACCCCTTGTTAAGAACCTCTGCACTAAAAAGCAGGCCAGAAACCAGGGCTGCGGATTCCAAAGTCCAGGTTCTTCACAACTTCAATCTACTACCTCGGAGATTTCCCAGCAAAGGATATCGGAACTAAAGGGAGAAAACCGGGTTGGGTCCCAAGCTCCTTCTCCCAGTCCCTCTGGGCTTTACTGGACTAAAGCAGGGAGACTCAAGGGTAGGGTTGCAGTTTCTTCATTAGAAAGGCTCAGGAGCCCGGGGGTCCCTCGCCCCAGGCGCACTTGCTCTGCAAGCCCCTCCGGAAGGCGGCGACGTCCAGGCGATCCAGCGAGCCTCGCCTCGCCAAGTGCATGGAGACGCCCCCGAACCTGTCCGGCTCGCCCCGCAACTCGTCCGCTCCTGCTGGAAGGTCCCGAGAGCAGCCTGGCCCGGCCCGCCCGACATCCCACAGTGCCCGGACGACAGCCTTGGGCGACCGGTCCTGGCCGGCACCCAGCTGCAGCTCGGTATTCTCGAGCCGGCTACCACGTCACTCTTCCTGGGCTCTCGGGGAAGGACGTCGCTACCGTAAATTTTAGAAGAGTGCTACTCACTCAACAGTTGACCTGGGGTTACCAGTTCATAGCGCTGTACCGAAGAGACCGCGAAGGCGTGCCCACCAGCACTTTTCAGCATTTGCCCGGCTCCAGGAAAGGCGGGGAGAAACTTTCTCACTATTATTTTATTTTTTCTTTTTCCAGTTTAATTCAACAGATGTTTGTTTAGGGATGGAGAAAGGCGGGCGGAGATATGAAAAAAAAATCCTATTTTTCAGAAATTTACAATACAAATGGCGGTTCTGTCCACCTAATCGATTTTCCTTCGCAGAAGTGACAACTTCTGCAACCTCTTCAAACACAGTGGGTCTTGAAGACGCTCGTTTCTCCGCCACCTCGCCAACCGCGCTCCACTTGGGGGATTACGGCGCAGGGCGGAGCCTCGATTACTTCTGCCCCGGAAGTTTTTCTGCTCGAGACGCGCGCACGTTGAGTCGTCTTTGCAGCTGCTCTGCCCAGGTTGCAGTCTGATCATGTCTTCTAAGAAGAATAGAAAGCGGCTGAACCAAAGCGCGGAAAATGGTTTGCCCTCGCCGTCTGCCGCTCTTTCTCCTGCGGGGGCCCAGGCTTCTTCTACCGGACCAGGCTCCGCGGCGACGGCCACGAGTCTGACGGTGACCAACTTCATACAAAAGGGTAAAAGGTTTGGGGAGGGAGACCGTAGGCTGGGGTAGGGTGTGGGGCCGGGGTGTGGCGCTACCCGAGTGGAAGGAAGACCAAGACGGTGCTGCTTTGATTTGGGAGAAGGGATTTATCTGAAAAGTCATTTCGTTTGTAAGGCTTCTAGCCGCGCTAAGTGTGTAACAACTTAGTAAACGGACGATACTAAACTAGTGGCAAGATTTTTATTGATGTCTGATGCCGAACCTAAATACAATTTTCCCTCAGAGGACAGTTTGTTCTGTCTTGCATATTCAGCCTTTCTCTACTGGATCCTTCCCATTGACATTTAAGCATCCTCATTTCTCTTCCATATTAAATAAAAACAAAAGCCCCACATCTCCTTCCTATAACTACCCTCTCAGCCCCTTCATCGCCAGACTTTTTCAAGGAACTGTTTCTGCTTCCTCAGTGACCACTTACTCCTTAGCCTGATTCTATGGTAACCATCCCCGCCAGGGTCACCGATGATCTCCACGTTGATAAATTCAGTAGACATTTTTTTTCATTATTTACCTCACTTGACCTCTCAGCAACTTTTGACATTTTTGCTTGCTTCCTTTTTCTTGAAACTCTTTTTTTGACCTTTCTGTCTTTGAACTTTTCTTGTTGGTATTCCATCACAGTCTACTTTGGGAGGTCATCCCCTTCCACCTGACCATTATAAATGCTTCATGAGTTTTGTGCTGAAAAGAAAAATACTGTGTACTCATCTACTTCATTCATTTCATGAACTTTTTTTCCCAACTGCTATACTTAATAAACTATTAGGCATTGGAGATACAAAGATAAATATGACCCAATTCCTGCCCCCAAAGCAGCATACAGTTTAGAAGAAAGTTATGCTGTGAATTGAATATTGAATGAATATTATGGTGATAAATGCTAGTATCTTTAGCAGCATAGGCTGCTGAGAGGGTCAGAGGAGAAACTCCTTTGGTTATGTAGATCGAGGATTTTTATTTACTCCAGAAAGAAAATAAGCACTAATGTCAGTTACAAAATAGTACAAAAAAAATTTTTTTTTCTTCATGGTAGATGACAAAGTTCCCCCAAAATTCCAGAATTCCTTTGTTCAACTTGGACTTAACAGTATGAAGTCTGCAAATATATGTATAGGTCGACCAGTGTTGCTTACCAGTTTGGATGGAAGACAAGAGGTAAGAGTGCTTTTTATTTCCTTTAGTTTAGAAAGATTTGAGATGTTTCTGATTTTAATTTTCAGTAGAAGCAGGAATAAATGTAAAACTGTCTATATTTTAAATGATATTCCCAACCATCTCTCTCTTCCTTGGATATCTATGACTTTGCTTGGAATAGTAGACCCTAAATACCGTGCTGTAGAGAGAGCTTTTCTCGGGAGGTTCCATCATACGATTAGCCATTCTCCCAGTCTGTTAAATTTCTTTATAAAAATGTTATTTTGGGTTATGAAAGTCAGCTCTTCAAAGTAAGTATTTAATTTAGTCTCTGTTTCCAGCTGTTTCTCCTTGCAGCTATTCATTATATTGAGACTCAAAGCCCAGAGCCTTTCCTGGATCATTTTTGGCATCTTGGCTTCCTTCCTGGCCTGCAGCTATGACCTCTGCCTGCTTTGTCAGTGTTTTGTCTTCCACAGTGAACCCTGTAGAAATGTTTTGAACTCTCTTGCCTGCTAATGGCACCTTTCCCATTCTTGTCATTGTTCTGGGTTTATACTTTAAAAAACCATTTACTGCATCTTGTGGAAGAGAGCACTATACATGTGCAAGCTTAGTACACTAGCTTTTGCCAGTAATCTTCTCTTCTGTTCCTTAACACTTCTGATGAGGTCCAGCTTGCAAATGTGCTCTTGTGCCTTGTCCCTCACTACATCTTGGATGTAGTTTATGCTCTAGGCTGGATTACTTGTTCCTTGGTTGGTTTGCCTTCAATATTTTTCCCATTTTCTTCTTATCACCTCTAAATGCCTTTTCCTCCTTTGACTAAATTCACCTTTTACTGAATCACTGTGGAATCATTTCTGATCTTCACAAAAGATTCTACTATTTTTTAAAAGTTTTCTTATTTTTGTTATTTTTTGTGAGCCTACGTAATATTTTCTTCCTTATTTATTGCAGTTTATCTTCTTGTTACTTCTATTAGATTGTGTAACTCCTTTGGGGTCAGGACTGTGTTTTGCAGATCCAGGTACTTGGTTTGCCTAGCATTCTGCCTTATAAATTCATGGTATTCTGTGAATATTTATTTTTCATATTATTTCTTTCTTGTGTTCTGGGCAGGTCTGTACAGCCTGGCCTGTAGTAGGATTTCCTGGAGGCAAGGTTGGCCTGAGTGAAATGGCACAGAAAAATGTGGGCGTGAAGGCTGGTGATACCCTCCAAGTTCAGCCTCTTGCGGGAGCTGTGCTACAGGCTGAGGAAATCGATGTGACACTAAGGTTTGGCTCTTTTCTTTCGTGACTGTCTGGATCAGGACTGTCTAATAGAAATAATTATATCTCATTAGAGAGCCACAAATGTGAACCACATGTGTAATTTTACAGTTTCTAGTAGCCACATTTAAAAAAAATGAAACAGGTAGAATTAATTTTAATAATATATTTCACCAGTATATCTAAAATCTTATTTTAATATATAGTAAATATATATTATATATAAATATATATAATATGTTACTGTATAATAAATGTTAAAAATTGTTTTTTGTTTTTTTTTAAACTAAGTCTTTGAAATCCAGTGTGTCTGTTACACTTGTAGCACATCTCAGTTTGGACTAGCCACATTTCAAGTGTTCAATAGCCACATGTGGCTAGTGATATCCTGTATTAGGTAGTACAAGACAGATTAGTGTTATGTAATATATGGACTAGGACTCTGTAATGTTCTTTGGTTAGAATATGCCCTGACATTTTAGGTGAGAGGAATTACTCTTGATAAATATTTTAGAATGGTTTTCATCTTGGTTTGTAGTGTAATCAAGGGTTCCTGTCATTCTTACGGTTTTAAAGAAAGGAGTACTACTATGAGTAGTCAAGAAACAAGTTTAATTAAGACTGCTCAAGCAAAGTATTTGATTATGTATTTTAACTCATTGTTCAACCTAATAAGACAAATGGTCATTTCTGTCAGATGTTTAAATAGTCCTTCCCCAAAGAATAATTATTAGGATCACCCTATCAATACTGATCCTCTTAGATATTATATATCTGATAGGATTTTTTTTTTTTAAAGATTTATTTATTTATTTATCCTCCCCTTGCTGCTTGTGCTTGCTGTGTCCATTCGCTGTGTGTTTTCTCCATGTGTGCTTATCTCCCCCTTGCTGTGAGGTCTTGCTGCATCCGCCCACCATGCACGCGGGCCGGCCTGCTCTCACAAGGAGGCCCCAGGAAGCGAACCCGGGGGCCTCCCATATGGTAAACGGGAGTTCTATGGATTGAGCCACACCCGTTTCTCATCTGATAGGATTTTGACTCACTCTACATACATATCTTATCAAAATTCATTTCAGAAAAGCATCTTTTGATAATTTAGTATCACATGAGTAACAAACTTTGGAATGTCTTTATATTCTATGCACATATCACAAAACATTTTCCAGGTGTTAGCTTAATTTTAATATGTTTTCTTCTTTGCCACTTGTAGATTCCTAGCTTAAGTGTGGTATGTTGTTTTTATTTTCCCTTTAATAATCGGAAAATGTTTTCATAACATTTAATAACAATTTAATAAACAAGAAAATAAAAAGCAGAATGAGAACTAATGTATGTTGAACACATATTTTTTATATATTTATGTTAGGTATATATCCTCTACATGTGCACACACTCACTTTTTCCCATTTTCTTCTCTTATTTAATCCTTTTATCCACATTTGTCAATAAAGATTTATTTTGTTCATTTATTTATACCCCCCTTGCTGCTTGTGCTCTCTGTGTCCGTTTTGCTGTGCGTTTTTCTGTGTCTGTTTGTCTCCCTTTGTTGCGTCATCTTGTGCCAGCTCACCACGTCACGTAGGCGGCCAGCTTGCCTTCACCAGGAGGCCCCGGGAATGAAACCTGGGGCCTCCTATATGGTAAACGGGAGCCTAACCACTTGAGCCACATCCGCTTCCCACATTTGTTCCTTTTTACCAGGTAATAACTGGGCTTAGTGAGGCGGAGTAAATTGCTCATTGTTTTATAGATATTTGTAGTACTGCTCAGATTGAACCAGATTAATCCTCAGACTATATCTTTTTTTTTTTTTTGACTGTCAGAAAAATTTAATGATGTGGGAAACATAAGGATATATTAGTATTTTAAACAAGAAGTTACAAAATGATATAATTGTTTTTAGAAATGTGTGTGCACATATATGTAAACATTTTTATATTTCCTATAATAAATGGATATTGTTTTTATGAGTAAAAAATACACACCTTTGAGCAATAGGAACAGTTTGAAAAGGCTATATGAAATTTTATTTTTTTTAAAGTTGCAAACAAGAAGAAACAGCCTTGAATTTGGCTATATTCAGGGCCCTACATTTCTTTTAAAGTACAGTATTAACGATGCTTTAAAAAGAGATCCTACTTTATGTGGGGTCTGGTAACACTGATATTTATTACTATTAATAACAACCCCCTCACAACTCTTGGTTTTATGATTAGAACAGATGGAATCTAAAATGATAGGGAATTTTTAAATGACTGCATCAGTATAAAAATACATGCTTTAAAGCCTTCAAAAGTAAGATAGTGGGGTGTGGGGCATGGGGTGGGTGTAGCTCAGTGGTTGAGTGCCAGCTTTGCATGTGTAAGGTCCCAGGTTCAACCCCTGGTACCTCCAAAAAAAAAAAAAATCCATTGTCTTACAGTAAAGTTGTCATTTGAAATTAGTGTTATATAATTAGGGTGACCATACCCCTGATTTGCCTTGGGCAGTTCTGGATTATGCCCATTGTCCTGGCATAATTGTTAGCAAGTCACCTTTTACTCTCAAAGCACTGGTTAATTATGGTTATTATATGTAATCAATTGCAGAATAGTTATGTTGAAGAAATTTTAAAATTTGATGTACAGTCTACTTAGTACAGGGACTACCACTTGTCACCAAAATCTGGAAAATGTGGTTAGCACATTACATAATTTTAAATTATTTAAATAATTTTTTTCCACTGGGAATCAAAGTAAATTTTCTTAATGAATTGACAGTACCAGGAATAAGCAGTTGCCAAAACACGTGAGATGTTTTTGAAAACATTTAAGAATGAAAATTATTAATTTTTTCAAATGTTAAGGTTATTCAAAGGAAAATGATAAGAATTCTAGAATGGATCATACTGGGTATCAAAAATACAGAAATAAATAATTGTGAGTTTATCAACCTATTCTGGGATACTGTGTGCTAGACAATTTCTAGATGTGATAATAGCTCCAAAGACAATCCTTTAACATTAAAAAAACAACATAGAAAATTAAACAAATGGCTTAGATTTTATGATAGAGGTTACTAAAATCAGTTTTATTTTACCCATAAAAATGAATATAATATATTAACTCCTGGTGCCACCTCTTCTTTAAAACAAAAAATCTGTCATTTTTAAGATATCAACGTTACCTTTAAAACAGAGCAAAAGATTTTCTATGCAATTGTCAAAGAAGAGGGGGGCATTCTGAATTCAGATTGGCCACATGAAATTAGCTTTCCACCTTTGGGAAACACAATACCTATATCATCTCTACTGAACATTACAGAAAATGAAAACAGAACAAAATAGTAGAACAGTGCTTTAAAATAACTTTTTCAGAGAATCAGATTTCTTAATTATTTTTCCCATTGACTTCAGTATATATCTGATTCATTCATGCCATAGTAAGTGTTTGTCTTTTAAAATAACGAGTCTACTATTTGCAAACACTGAATGTCAAGGCATCTATACATTTGCATACTTTGAGATTAATCTTTAGGTTTCTGCTCCTTTTCTTCTGATTCTCGTGACTGTTTTCGGGAATTTAGTGAAACTTCTATTGGCAAGGAACATGAAGTAGCAACAAGAGTATCTCTAAATGTCTGAGATGTGATTTGTAACAGTACTGTGGATTCCTTCTGGCTTGGTGATTTATACAGTGTTGCTGTATATGTTTTAAAGGAAAGCTTTTTATTTATTTATTTATTTATTTTTCATATATATTTTAAAAGATGCTTAGATTACATAGATGTTACACAAAAATTACAGGAATTCCCGTGATCTCCACCTCCCATACCTCCCATAACATCTCACATAAACCTCTTTCATTAATGTGGCACATCACCTGCAATGGATATACACATCCTGGGGCTTTGCCACCAAGCATAGACCACAGTTCACATCATAGGCCACACTCTCTCCCACACAGTTCTGCATGGTATATGCTGCTCCAAAATGGCCTGTATCTGCCACCACAACGCCACCCAGGACAACCCCCAAGTCCTGAAAAAGCCCCCGTACTACAACTGCCATTCCCCTCCCTGCCCTGAAAGCGTCCAGTGGCCACTGGCTTCACCTCACTGCTATAACCTCCATTGCTTGAATCCCAACATGTCCACAGCAGAATACCACCGAGTCCACCCCAGTCCACAGCTCTTCCCCGAATCCCGAGGGGACTGGAATGGTGATGTCCACTCCATCTCCAAGTGAGAGGGCTTATATCCCATGGATATGGTGGATGGGACTATCCTGCCCCGAGCCGCAGGCTCTCTCCATTCCCTGAGATGGCTGTTGTCCACCATCGTTGTCTCCTCACCAGGTGACCTGGGTGAGTCCACTGAACTGCAGAGCAGGAGCTGCAGCTCCACCGAGACTCCAGGCACAGCTGGCACATAGGCAGGCCAGAGGCTCCAGTCTCTGGATGTACACATACAAACTCCAGCCTCACATATAGGTTTGAATAGAAGGGACTGATGGACCATGTGCAGGGAGGACTTATTTGAGTCCAACTCTGTCACTCTCAGGAGTACAGATTCCAAAGTAGAGCCCACTGATAAGGCATCAATCTCTGGGGCTATCCCCTCTTATATAGGACCTGGGTGTCTCCAGAGCCCTCAGGAGTCCCTTTGTGTGGGGTGATATCCACTTTGGTGTTCTATGAGATCCTACTGAGGTGTGCATAAGCGTTACCTCTGGGATGACCTCCCGACTCTCTTTGAAGTCTCTTAGCCACATGAACTCATTTGTCTTTACCTTTTCCCCCTTTTATTCAAGGTTTTTTTTTTTCCCCCCAGTCGTGTTTCCAGTTGGCACTTGATATTAGTTCCTTGTTGC
>JAQZBX010034612.1:0-24933 GCA_029593785.1 Cabassous unicinctus | reverse complement strand
CAAAGGGCCTGTGGCTTCTGGTAGGGGTTCTGTGGGTTGGAGTACAGAGAGCAAGGTGAGGCTTATGCAAGATGAGGCTGGGGAGGGTCTGCCCAGACGAGTATGAAATGGGGCTAAAATTTCTCTATTAAGTTTTAAAATAAATAATGTTTATTTCAAGTCAGGTCATCAATAGATATGTTCAAATCGCCATGATTTGGAAAGCCTTTTCCTTTAAAACATGCTGGGCCTTGGTTAAAGGTTTAATGTAAATGAAGAGAAATGCAATCTTTTTTTAAAAACTGCATTTGGGCTGCTTAAGGGGATAGAGAAGCTCATGTAAAATATCTCACTCTAGTAATATGAGATGAAAATATCCAGTAATTAGAAAAATCATCTTTAGTAACCGGTTAGGTAAATTTCTGAATTTTTATTGTGGTGAAATATATTTTCTCTGTTTATTATGCTTTGAGAAAATGCCTTTTGGAGGATATAAAAGTGACATTTCTTTTCACAACAAGCCCTGTTTTGCAGACCAAGGCAGACTTGAAGAAAACAGCCTCTTGCTGAGAAGGTCGCCTTTTCAGATACCGTGTGCTGTTGTGACCTGAACGGTGAAGGAGCTTTCCGTGAGAGGGAAATGAACAAAGTTTGCTGTGTAGAATATTTTGCAGAAAAGTTCAAACATTTCAAAATCATTTGCAATATGTGGTTAAATATTAAAGATATTAAAGGGACAATAAAAGCATAAACTAACACTTCTTTCAATATTAAAAGTGGTCAGAGATTTAGATTTATGAGCTTAATTTCTTGGGGAGGACACCAGTCCAGGACCCAGAAGCTCCAAGCTTTCCCTTCGCCATCTCTCCTGTAACGCTGGTTACAGCCTAGCACAGGGCCTAGCAGGGGGCAGAGACATGCAGGAGGGTGGGGTTCGGCCTTTAACCAAAGGGCAGGTGGAGACGGCAGTTGAGGCTGGTTGGTAAATGCCGCCGTATCGCTGAGCAGAGCTCCCTGGGCTGGAGATGGAGGCTGCAGCACGGTGGCCTCAGGTTGGACAGTGTCGTCCATCCTGGACACACAACCGGATCACCAGGGAAGCCTTGAAAAGCCCTGATGCCCAGGTGGCACCTGGAACGGAGGAATCAGAAGCTGCTTCCCCAGAGGCGTTGGCTGCAGCCAGGGAGATGGGGCGCTGGAGCTCTGTGATCACATTTGACCACTTATTTCTTCATTCAGCCTACGAGCGTGAAACCCCGCACTTGTGCCAGGGGCCTCAGTGAAGGTGGTGGCTTGGTGGGCTGGCACTGCTGGATATAGACGCATGAGGACCTTTGAGTGTTCCTGCCATCAGTTTAGATAAGTAACAATCAGAGAGAGGCACTGAAGATGCTACAGTGAAATCCCAGCAAAACTGCTCTCCAGGGATTTTATTTGCAAACTGCACATTTCATTCCTTTACGCCATACCACAACAGCGTGGACACACAGGAAGTGACTTCATGCCACAACAGCGTGGACACACGGGAAGTGACTTCATACCACAACAGCGTGGACACACAGGAAGTGACTTCATGCCACAACAGCGTGGACACACAGGAAGTGACTTCATGCCACAACAGCGTGGACACACAGGAAGTGACTTCATACCACAACAGCGTGGACACACAGGAAGTGACTTCATACCACAACAGCGTGGACACACAGGAAGTGACTTCATACCACAACAGCGTGGACACACAGGAAGTGACTTCATACCATGGCAACACAGCTACACAGGAAGTGACTTCATACCACGGCAACAGCAACGTGGCTACACAGAAAAGGACTTTGAGTAGTTTTTCCTGATGATTTATCACCCAGCAATAGTTAAACCATTATATGTTTAACCAGGTTTTAGAAACACTGTGTTTAAAAAAAAAGCACTTTTCTTCATATCAAAACACTTTGAAAGCTTTAATAGCTAAGCTGAATTGTAAATTCTTAAGGGGAAGATTCCGTAAAGCACTTCCCAGGCTTAGGTGACCATGGAAGGTTTTTTCCTTCAAAACATGTCTTGGGACTAGTGTTGCAGGAAACACACTTCAGAAAGTATAGGTTTATATCAATTTTAGCTCCATAACAGCAAAATATAGAATGCTATTATTATGCACACATAGTAAGTAGGCAGCAAGAGGTCTGTCTGATGACTGATTCCCCAGGAAGGAGACCTGCGGGAAGGGAGTTCATCAGCAATCATCCTGAGGCCACTCCTGCCGGGGGAGGGACTGCACTGTCCGAGGTGTCTTTTCAAGGAAGGCTGCAGGTGGCCTCCCAGGGGCCTGGTCTGTCAAATGTCCAAGACATTGCACCCATCACTGGCAATTCCATCACAACTGCTCGCCAGGGCTCGGAGCTTTGTCTACCCTAGAGCCTGTCCTCCTTGCCCGCCTCCTGCTGGGCAGGCCAGCTCCAAAACCCCATTTCAGAGGCCACTTCCTTCCTCTGACAACGCCGGTACCACCTCTCCTAGGTGTCCAGGCAGGGCTTTCTGGGTCACAGGAAGCAGAGGTTGACAAGGGATTGTTCTCCGCCATGACCCCTTGAGGGATGGAGGGAAGCAGCATTGGGAATGAGAGAGGTTGAGCTGGGGTCCTTCAGAAATGCCAAAACCATGGCAGGGGGCTTGAGTTCTGCACACGCCTAGGGATGCCAGCCTGACCCGTGTGAGAACACTCCCTTTAGCCACGGGCAGTTCTTGGGGAGGGGCAACGCTGTGAGCCACAAGCAGCAATGCTCCTGGCAGCTGGAGCGGGGCGCCCTGGGTCTGGGAGGAGAGGTTGGGGGTACGTCTCAGCACCCATCACCACAGTTCAGCAAACACTGCAGGCTTCCAACAGAGTGACATTCAGTCTGAGGGAAGACTATATATAAATCGTAAGTGTTCTTTATCTCCTAGAGACACCAAAATGCTTCGTCTCAACTATATTTAATAATTTGTCAGTATTTAACAATTTGACAAGTTGGAAAACATGTTTTTATTCTTAGCAATGCCTATTTAAATTTTAATATTGTAAAGATGTCAATTCTTCAATAATTATTCTATAACATAAAACAATTTTTTTCAAAAGTGCTTTTTTGAGAAACACAATAACCAATTCCAAAATGTGTCTGGGAGGACTACTCACTACTCATAATAACAAAAAGCATGTTATAGCTATAGTAAATAAAACAGTATATCACTGTGAAGGATAAACAAGTAAAGCTATGCAACCGAGTACAGAAGCAGAAATATGAGAAATATGTGCATGCGTGTGTGCCTACACACATGCACATGCTTTATATTATACATTATAATATACAGGGAAAGGTGGAAAGGTGGAATTATAATCAGAGGGAAGATGCCAGCAAGGCATCCTACAGTAATTTGATTTCCATTCAGGGAAAAAAAAAAAACTTAAGTAGGCACTCCACATCACATTTCACACGTGAATTTCACACATTATACATGGATAAATCTATAAAAGTTCAAAGCAAAACAAGAAATGGCACAAGAAGAAAACATAAGGTTATATTTACTCTTGAGGTGGGGAGAAGACATGCTGAAGGACAGCCTTCAGCCCAAGCCGTAAAGGGAAAGATTGACATATCTGCCTACACACACACACACACACACCACACACACACACCACACACACAAAATCTGGGTGAGCAAGAAAAGCTAATGGAAGAACTGCGTGCTACAGAGAGCAATTGAAAAGGCAAGGTAGAATAAAGAATTTATCTGTTTGAAGATGGCAGAGTGAGGAGAGAGAGGGTGATTTCTGCAGCGTTTTTTTATCCTGGGGGCATCAGACAATTTTGGACATGGGAAGAGACTGGACTCCAGCTTTGAACCTCAGGAACCTGCTCTCTGCTGGGGTGGGGTGGGAGGTTAAGCAAACCAAAAGCAGTGCTGGTGAAGCTACAGGGGGCCTGAAGAGCAGGGAGAGTTCTTTAAGAAATTTGACCAATTCTAGGGCTGTTCTGAACTAGGAACTAAAAATCTTAAACAGAAAACTTCTGAAAAGCACTAGAGTTGCTGACACTCTCAGAGATTCAAATTTATAACCCATTGGTGAGGGCGGGAGGATGGTGTGAAGAGCATATCAGGCTCTCACGGAAAACCCTGGAAGGCCATGGGCAGGCCAGGCTTACCAGCAGCCTTAAATGCCTGAAGTGCTGGGTGGACGAAAGTGTCCAACCAGCCTCTATGGGCCTAAGGAGGGAAAGATGAGCTTCCTTCTGAAGACAATAAATCATTAAATTCTACAAAAATTTATGCACAATAGCCAGCATAAAATAAAACAGCATCTTCAGAAGGCAGTTCCAGAGGACGGAAATCAAAGAGACAAAACAGACCATCTAAACAGACCAATTGGTGATGTAGGTATTAGAGTTAGCTGAGAATGACTTAACTATAAATAATGTCTTAAAGAAAATATAGACACAAAAATATGAAAACTACATGACAAGATAGGGAATATTGCCAACAAATGAGTTATGAAGACAAATCAAATGAATATTCTAAAATTTAAAAAATGACTGAAATTAAGAACATTAGATGAGTATAACTTCACATTTTAAACAGCAAAAGAAAGTAGGATAAACAGGAGGTCAGTTCAACAGAACAAATCCAAACTGAAGTGCAATGGAAAAAATTTAAAAGAAAATATGGACAGAGCATAAGGAGAAAAGCAACCTAAAGAAAAATGGGCAAAATACAGACACTTCTCAAAAAAGATATTTGAATAGTCAGTGAGCACATGAAAAGTTACTCAACATCATTAGTCATCAGGGAAATGCAAATTACAGCCACAATTAGTTACCACTGAACATCTACTGGAAAGGCTCAAAACTTTTTCTTTTTAAAATGCCAATGCCAAATAACAAAAGAATGTGAAACAACTGGAAATCTCATACTTTTATGGCAAAAGTGTAAAACTTTACAACCTGCTTGGAAAATAGTTTGGCAGTTTTTTATAAAGTTAACCATCTACTTGCCATATTAACCTAACAATTCCACTCCTAGTATTTACCCAAGAAATATGAAAATATATGTTCACAAAATACTTGCATACTACTGTTTATAGCAACTTTATCAATAACTGGAAATGAGCCCTATGTTCTTCAACAGGAGAATGGATAAACATATTTTGGTTTATCCGTACAATGGAACAATATTCAACAATAAAAATGAATGAAGTACTGTTTTACACTGTAACATGGATAAATCTTAAAAACATTATTCTAAACAAAAGAAGCTAGGCACAAACGTGTGATACTGCATGATGCCATTTGCATTTATATGGAGTTCTAGAAAAGACAAAACTAACCTTTAGTGACACTGATGGAGATAATTGTTGCTTGAGGATGGGGTGGAAGACTGGCTGGAAAGAGCATAAGGGAATATTATAAGGTGATGAAAATGTTGTATGTATTTGTTAAAACTCATTAAGCTGGACACTTATAATTATTCCATTTTATAATATGTAAATTGCACTTCAATAAATCTTGTAATTAAAACACAATGTGAAACTACCACATACTCATCAAAACGGCTGAAATTAAAACAGCAGAAATTACTGAGGGTTAAGGAGCTCTAGATCACCTGGAGCCCTTATACCCTGCTGGTAAGAGTGTAAGCTGGTACAGCTCTTAGAATACCAGGTGGCGGTTCACTAAGCTGGAAAGAGCATAAGAGCCAGCAATTCCTCTCCCAGCGAAGGACCCAGCAGAACTGCGTCCATGTGTTCAACACAATGCATCCCCCAAATGGCCGTTGTAGCACTATTTGCTACAGCTCCAAACTGGACACAACCCAGCGGCTGATCATTGGTAGAATGGATAACAATAGAATTCTGTGCAGCAATAAAACTGAACAAATTACAGCTACATGCAACGACAAGGATGGCCCTCACATACCCAATTCTGATTCTAAGACAAACACAAATGAGCAGTCTGTGTGACTCCAGTTATACTGAGTTTTATTGTCATTTTATTCAAATGTCACAATTTTGAGGTAAAGCGAAGACCCGAAGCAATCACCAGACTTGGGTGCACTGGTAGACTCAGTCGGCTGATGCCAGTTCCCCTCTTTGCACAGAGGCACGGCCCCTCAATACATCCATCCCAGACCTAAAGGATGGATGTTTCATGAACATCTTCCTTCCCCCATGCCACCCTCCATGAATGCACCTGCCACATCAAAGTAAGTAAGTGCTAACAGTGCTCAGCTGCTTGCTAGGGGGAAATAGGTAAATGAGGTAGCTTACCTTTGGCGAAATTATAATTCCAATAATGAAGAAGTAAAGTGCTTGAGACATTTTAAAGTCTTTAGCCTGAACTTGCATATAGCACTCACTTTGTGAAACTCACACACACGCACACACACTAGCTGGGGCAGAAGTGGCGGTTTAATTTACATGTAAGAAAAGCAGCCAAGAAAACATCAAAAAGCCTGAAAATACGGTGCTGCTAAGAAGATTGATTTAAAAACTCTATTCACGTTTTTAAAATGAAATATTTCTTCTCCTACCTCTGCAGTACACAGAAGGAAAACGTCCAGGAAAGCCTTGACTCACCCCTTGCCCCTAACCTCACTCAGACACGCAGGATGTGCTAGTAATTCATTCCAGGCTTCCCAGCTACCGCTGTCTGCAGAGGGAAGAGGTGGCGGGAAGGTGTTTAAACTGTCCTCTCTGGGTATCTGAGCATTGCTTGATGCCTGCAGCGCTGAAGCTGGACCAAACGACCACAATGCAGGTTCCAGGTCATAGACCCAGAGCTCACAGACATGAGCACAGGGGCAGCCAGAGAGCATCCCTGCAGCGAATTCCCAGGAGCAGGCACCAAGCCCGGCTCGTCTTCAGCTCCCCAGCACGCTCTGCCCCAGCACTGATGGGGCTCAAGGAATGCCTATCCGGTGAACAAGTGCGAGAAGATGCTGATAACAGCCAAAGCATCCCTGAGCGCCTTCTGGAATCTCCTGTGCCAGGCACTGGGCTGGGACCCCAGGGGCCTCAAACAGAAGAGGAAGGGGGCCTGCCTTTTCCAGGTCACGCTACCAAGTAGAGGCAAAGCCATGGTATGGGGCAAAGTCTGCTTGCCTTCCGGCCTCGAAGCCTCTTCTCTTTCTGGTGTTCTGTGTTTACAGTGGAGCATTCTCACGCCGTTTTTAACCATTCATTGAGCTGAGGGTCAGGAGGAACCAGGGGTGACCCTGGCAGGTGAGCACAGGGCGTGGGCAGGTCATGCATGAAGAGCAGGGTTTGCAAGACCAGGTGTGCTCTTCCCCGCTGCAGAGGCCCGGGGGCGCCGTGTGCTCCCTGTCTTCACCTGTTCCCCAGGCAGGCGCCGGTCCCGCCAAGCCACACTCCACAGTTCAGCGAGGGACACAGGCCCACAGGAAGCTGGTAGAACATGAGGTGGCATGTGTGTCGGCTGGAGATGCCACATGGGGGGTCGGCCAGCCACTGAGAGGGACGCATGCCCCTGCTTTGTGCACCTGAAGGGACCGTGAAGCAGGGGCCCGACTGGGCACGACGGAGAGGGGTGTGGGGCTGAAGGAGAGCCGCCCGAGGGGAGGTCAGGAGGGCTCCGGGAGGGGAGTCGGGGAGGCTTTCACGGGCGGTCCCCAGGGCTCTGGGGAGGTCTTGGCTGTGGCTGAGCTGCGGAGCGGCCAGTAGGGCCTCAGCCTGGAGGCTGCAGAGGGAAGGGCCAGGCCCAAATTGGAGGGTCCTGCAAGGGTGGGTGCTGTCCCCCCCGACCTACCAGCAGAAAGATGGAGAGGGCGAGTGCTGCTGGACAGCGGCTGAGTCGGGGGCACCGAGGCCCACCTGGGCGGTGAAGACGCTGCTGAAACATCTGGGGTGGATGCTGGGGGCAGGGCCCCCTCATCTAAGACTGGAACTCAGAGGGGGTAGATGCTGGAGTTCTGGGAAAAAAGACACTGAGATTCGGGACGCAGGGGCGGAGGCAAAAGGGTGGAGAAGAGGCCCTCACCCCCGCGCCCAGTCCCAGCAGGCAGCAGGTGGAATGTTCTGGAATTGGAGGCCCTGGGGCAAGAAAAGGCAAAATGAACAAACACGCATTTTGCAGGAAGGAATAAATGAGCGAATCTCTCCTTAGGACCGAGGCGTAAGACCACGTGGTCACCCAGAGCAAAGTGCTGGGCACGGATGGCCACGCAGGGAGTCCTCAGTTCTAACGAGGCTCCTGTGCTTCAGTCAGAAACCAGCTGAGAGCACATATTGCCATTGAGATGTCCAGGACCACTGCCCCAGGGCACGAGCGACGTGGGGTTCAGCGACCCCGCGGTCCCAGCCCCGGCCTGTACGGGGCCGTCCTTCTGTCCATTCCCCTGCAGGGCCACCGCCATCTGTCCCTTCCCAGGGCTCATGGACGTCCTCCCCAGTGGGGGGCCTCAGGCTTTGGCCCCTGTCTTGGCCCCCCTCTTTTCACCCTCAGGGATGCTTGGCATGACAAGTCCCACGACCCAAAGTTGTTTCCTCCAGCTGAACCAATGCCCGGGGTCTCCTGAGTTGGGGGATGTCTTGATTTAGAGCAGAGCCAGTGCCAGCAGCAAACGGGCTTCTTGCTTCATTGCAGAGACGTGCCAGGAGAGACTCTGGGAAACCAATGGTCTCCAAAAAGTTTCCTTTTATTGTGTCATTGTGCCTTGGCAACCATCCTCGTTCAGGGGTTCCTTTCTCGCTCACAGGGGTTTCTCTGAAGTTGAACCAAATGTCCCATAACCGTTTCTCATTCCAATATTGCTAAACAGATGAAATTGCTAGAAGAGGCCAGAATAGTGTCTGCACAGAATAAACACACCTTCACTCCTCAGACGCAGGCGAGTCACGTGGTTGGCAAGAGGCAGCCCCCAGCCCTTCCCCGGCCCCTGCCAGAGCCTGGGCCCTGGGGGGGTCTGGTTGAGCATACAGAGCAGTCCTGGCTAGTCCCACCCAGCAATGGAGCCAAGGTCTCCTTGGGAGCAGCTGGTGCCTCCACAGCCTCCTCAGTCCCCTGCCCATCACGGATGCCCGAGAGTCCCTTTCCGTCCCCGCTTCCAGGCTCCCTGCTGCTCTTTCCAACTCCAGCAGATGGAAGGATGTTTCTCCTGGCCTGCTCCGAGTCAGCTGGGCCCTGACTCATTCCGCCCCTGGGCTGTGGACAGAAATGGCAAGCGTAATCGCAGTCCCGGCTGTGGAGTCATCCGAGCCAGAGTCTCCCGCAGACCCAGGAAGCTGAGTGCCCCATGATGCAAGCAGCCCGGATGGCTGAGTCTTCCCTTGAAGAAAAGCTGTCTTGAGAAGCTCCTACACCCAAGGGCGACTTTATGTAAGAAATTCAGTGTTTTCAAAAGCACGGAGGTGTAGGGGGTCTTTGTTATGCAGCATAACCTCACTATGCTGATGAATAGACCTGCCTTGCCCATGCTCAGTTCCACTTCCTCCTTTAGGCTCCTGCTGTTACTTGAACTCAGCTCCCTGAGGTGCTCCCTCAGGCGTATTGCAGTTATTTATTTGCCTGTGTGCCTCTCCAGCTCTGGTGAGTGCTCCTTGAGGGAAAGCAGCACATCTGTCTCCTATATCCTTATAGCACCATCCTGTGCTCACGGATGCCAGCCGAACAATGAATGAATGACAGCTTTGCAAAGAGAAGAAAAAGCGCATGATGCAAATGAGGATTAACTAAGTTGTTGTTTATGCGAATTAGGAGTATTTTATGTTGGGTTTGCTTTGAATGGGACCCACATATTACACTGTTGCTAGAGTTTCATTTTAATTAAGCAGACACTTGTGCTGAAGTTGTTTTTGGTTTAATCTTCTAACGTCTCACATTGTTCAAGAACAATTCTGCTTGTTACTTTCTCTCCAGTAACGGGAGAGAATGAAAGGGCACCTGCCTTTCATAAGCCAATTGCCGTTAACTGTGAACATACCCATTTTTAAGCAGTTTTGGGTTGAAAGCCAATTTGGAGACCCAAACATTCAGTTCACTGCTCAATTCAACATTAAATTTTATGATTCTGTTTTGCCCTATACGTTCACCATTGTATTTAACTTTTATTTTTTAATTTCAACAATAAAAAGGTCAGGATGATTAAAAAAAATAAAAGCTCTATGTTTGTCTCAAAATGTAGTCAGCTCGGGAGCAGCTTCCTTTCTTCTAAAGGTGGGTGGTGGTTCGTATGCACAAACCCGTCCTGAGGGCCCTGGGGGACCTCCCCAGGCGGCATGGACGGGCTGGGGTGCGAGGGGGTGACAGATTCCTCTCTCACCGGATGAAGAACGGCAACAAGTGGTCTTCAGTGTGGGATCTAGCCTTGCTTCTAGTAACTGCTGTCTCACCCACTGGACTCGGATTATGCTGGAATCTGAGGTTCCCTGGTGGACAAGGCATGGGCAAAGTCATCACGGAGCCCAGAGCTTCTTCCTCTGGTTCTTGCTTGAGACGCCCACCTGTCTGCCTGCAACCCTTGTGTCCTGGACTCTCACACGTCCACACACCCACGTGGCTGTCAGCCTGGGTACCCAAGGCCCTGGGAATACACAGAGGCCCATCCTGTTTCCCACAATAACCTTTCAAGGAACCTGTGGAGCCACAGATTCCTTGAGATATTCTCAAGTGGCTGCAGGAACACTTTTGTCATTGTGATTTGTCGACAGATTTCCTGAGTACTGACACTGCAATCCTTACTTAACAGAAGGGACGTTAGTGATCTGCTTTGGGGAATTTCGCCAATTGCTTTTCCCTCTCAGCTTCAAAGGAAATCCAGTTGGCATGTAGACACTGCAAAGAGGTAATCAACTGCCTTCAGGAAGTGGAACATCTGCGTCACGGCAAATTGCTAAGAGCGGAAAAGGAAACCTCCACGCTCAGACCGGAAAACCCGTGTCCAGAGACTCAGGGAGCTGCTCTCGTGAGCGGACCTAATGAAGAGCTGGGTGGAAATCGAGCGGGTGCCTGTCGGGTGATTCAGAGGGTCTCGCTTTTGAAATTCAAGGAGGGTGTCTCTTGCTTAATTTGTTCGAAATTTTCTCCTGGAAGCCGATTCAAACAATTCTGAGACGGTAAACCACAGTCTCTGTGAAAGAAAGCAAAAAGTTGAGAGACCCCTCAAATCCGGGCCCTCCTTGTGGTAACATGAATGTTGACCAAATGTCTTACTCTCTGTGCTTTGGGGAAAATGTTCTTCAGCCGTCAAAATCTTCTCCTTGACATTGGACGCTGGCTGAGGCGTGGGGACTCTATTCTGCAGATGGCATTGTTGAGTTTTCTCTTGCAGCCCCAAATAACTCGTGAGTAGGAAAAGAAGCCACAGGAGGAGAGGCCACGAGGCAGCCGACCCCATTCCCCCACGGGCCTGCCGGCTCTCGCTGGCTGCCTCGGCAGTTGAACGTTTTATGATGTTGAATCAACATGGAAACCTGGGGAGACAGGCAGGCAGGCAGGATTGAATCCTAACTCCAGGTGCTGGAGCAGGAACAGCCCACTGCCCTCTTCCTTTCTAGGGGCAAACAAGTTGTCCCTCAGAGCCAGAGCGTGTTTGGCTTTCAGTTGCAGAGCCAGAATCAGCAGAATATTCCTTGTTAATGTGGCGGATGAAGACTGTTATGCTGAGCTGACATATTTTTTCACTGAAAATCTGCAGCTGCTGATATTTAAAGCTCCTGTTGGGAATGCCATTTTTCACATGCGTTTCTCTGTTGCCAAAATACGGTTTCATGTGAGCACATTTCTGCAACTCTCCCCTTTATATCTCTATGCAATAACTAACAATTTTGTCAAATTCTTTTGCCAGGAACTGCCCTCATATTTCTTCTACTAACGCTTAGTTGGAAGGTAGTGGGACTGCCCGAGCAGAGCTGGAAAGAAAAAGTAAGGGACTATCTTTGCAAAGTGGCAGAGAAACAACGAGGATGGTTGACGGGTTTTCAAATGATGAATGACCTCGACCAGTAGCTGATAGAAGGAAGCTTCCTGTTACCCAATATCTTTTACAGATACAATCTGCTGTCTCTTCTGAACCTGTCATATTCAGGTTCACACTGAAAGATCCAGTGTCCATTCACACTGGAAAGATCCGCCTGCCCTCGAGGGGAAGTCAAGATGTGCATGACGCTGTGTGATCAGAACGTGTGATTCGGGGTCACTCCAGTGCAGCCCCATATTGCGACGTGAGTAGCATTTGTTCTAGAATCCAAATGCCACTGGCATTTGTTCTAGAATCCAGCCAACAGCATGGTGAGCACCCAGGTGGTTAGGGGCCTCGAGGTGCTTCAGGCACCGCCTCTCTCCAGTGGCACCTCGGACTGGAGCCGGCCATTACTGGGAACTCGGAAATGAAACTCAGCGAGCAGCAATCTCACCCGTGGGAGGCATTAGCCTCGCGTTTCAGTGGCCACGCATATTTTTAGGCAGCCTCCTTCCTGAGGAAGCAGACACTCTGTATTGTGCTTTCACTGCCTCTCCATTTAAATCTGTAACGGGGCCCTGTAATTTTCAGACTGGCAGGACTTATGGGGTCAGTTCCCCCCATTAAGACCAGGTTTTTGCGTCATCCTGGGAGCCTCTGTGTCCCCACCCACCAGGCTCATTTGGTATTAGCAAGGGGCAGAGAAGTCAGCTCAGTGATGGACGGAGTTATCGGATGCCAGCATTCAGTGGGACAGTGCATTTTCCAGATTTTGAGCACTGTATTGGGGTGAGTGCCCTCAAACCTATAGAGAGGCAGTGACCTGTCCACAGCCCCAAAGCAAACCTAAGTGGGTCAGAAAGGAGTTGTGGCAACGTGCATCGTGTGGGCACTTGAGTTCAGGGTGGAATCAAAGTTTGTGGACCACAGATGGAGCCGACCTTCCTGCAGGGTGGTCTCTCTTTTCATTCGACAGCAGTGGCTGAGTGAGGGGGAACAAGGCACCACCGGTCAATTGCTTCATCTTGGCAGGGACCATTTCCCTGCTGTCATTCTCAATTATATACTGAAGTGCTCCCACTCGCAGGGCTTCTTTACCTGACACTGAGCTCTAAGCTCCTGCGGACTGATGTAAACCAATTTGGAAGAAGCACTATTATCCCACTCTATGGCAGAGTGGAGCGGAGATGCTATTGGCTCACACTGGAAAAAAGCCTCAAGAAATGGAGAACTCACTGCAGTTGGCAATGCTTCAAAGCATTCTCAGCTTCTATTTTAATAAGGTGACATTGAAAATAACCCTAGAATTTTTTAAACTCAGTAAATGAAAAATCTTTTCAGATATTCCCTACAATAAAAATAAGCCCAAATGTTAGGTGAAGAGATTTCAGTTATAGACTAGGGGCCTCGGGTCGCCCTGTGGCTTGAAGCCACAATTGGCGGAGGGAGCACGGCCATAGCATTCTGCCGCATGCCGGAGAGAAGAGGCGCGGAGTTTGTCTCCAGTGTTGCCAGTTCCTCCGATTCGGTACCGTTAGACGGTCAAGTGGCGAAAGGAAGCCACTGGCCGAGACTTTAGGGGTGTGTGCTGCAGAAGCGGGCGACAACGGAAAGAGACGGCATCCTACAGCTGGTCACAATCCGTACCCGGGTCCCGTCACTGGCAGACAACGGGCGCCTCCTGTGTGCCCAGCTGGAGGTTAGCAGTGAAGACCAGATGAAAAGCCCTGCCTTCCGAGAGAGGCGGGAATGGACCTGGCCCGAATCGGCCATGCCCGGCCCGAGGTCACAGAACCACTTCTGACCGGGAGACGCGTTAGCGACCACGGAGGCAGAATGTTTTAAGACAAAAAGCAAAATTCTCTTTTCTCATGGTGCTTACGTTCTAGAGAGTGGACACAACAGTAAAGCAAAAACCAGTGACTTTCTTGGTAAAGGTAAAACAGACGTGGAGGAGACACCCTGGGAGAAGATGGCTCTGGGTGGAGAGTCCCTGGACATTTGGGGGATGGCCAGGAGGCCATGTGGAAGGGTACGTGGAAGGGCGTGGAAGAGGGTATGGAAGATGCATGGAAGGGGCGTGAAGGGGCGTGCAAGGGGCTGAGGTAGGGAGCGACCAGTGCGGGCTGAGCAGTGCCTGCCCAGCAGCAGAGACCTGCCTTCCACTCAGAGCGAGGTGGGGCCCTGGGGGGACTGTGAGAAGCGGCCAGGGAGGACGGAAGCAGAAGGACACGAGAGCAAGGCAGGAGAGGCCAGAGAGCTGCCTGGCGATGGCATTCGTGAGGAAGCCATGGGTTTGCAGGTCAAGATGAAAGCGCCCGCCGGGGAAGTAGAGACGGGAATGAGGCTAAGGAAGGGGTCTCGATGCCACGTAGCTGTGTCCAGAGCTTTGAATGTTTCGGTTCTCATTCCCTGAGCGTGTGG
Source organism: Cabassous unicinctus (assembly GCA_029593785.1). Classification (NCBI taxonomy): domain Eukaryota; kingdom Metazoa; phylum Chordata; class Mammalia; order Cingulata; family Chlamyphoridae; genus Cabassous; species Cabassous unicinctus. The sequence continues at coordinate 10,590 of JAQZBX010034612.1, read as the reverse complement.
AGGGGGTCAGCAGGAAACGAGGACCACTCCCGGGCAGCCGCCAGCCCCTGAGGGCCCTCGTGCATCCGAATTAGAACACTGTGCATAACTCAGCGTTTCTCAAGCCAGTTGAGCTGGGGTGGGCAGCAGGGAACAAGTGCAGGGTGCAGGGTGGGTCTAACCAGGCCTGTGGTGTGCCGAGGGGCGGGGCCAGGGAAGGGGCCAGCCGCTGCCACAGCCGCCGTGAAGCCTGAGGTTTGCAGCAGGGAAGGGAGGCCCGGGGGAAGGGGCAGATGCTGGGCGCCTAGGCTGCGGTCCAGGGACTGAGCGGAGAGGCGGAGGCGGTGTTCAGAGAACGGGTGACGTCAGTCAGCTGCAGGTCACTCCAGAAAGGTCACAGGCATGAACCTGGAAGTGAGCGCCAAGGTCGGAAGGTGGAGGAGGTCCTGGAGGAGGACGTTCAAGAAGCAGAGGGCCCAGGTGCGCTCGGTAGAACACGTGGATGTTGAAAAAAGTGAGAGTAACGCGGCTGAGGCTGGAGAGGGTGGCGATGAGTCAGATGAAAACCTTCCAGAAATGCGCGTTGAGGCAGGACCTGGCCCCGGCTGTGCAAAGCTGACGCCCACATGTCTCCCTGGGGACTCCTAGGTGAGCCATGGGCCTCCACGTTCCAGGTGAATCCGCAGGCCTTCACCTGGAACAGCTCACCAGCAGCCTCCGAAGCAGCCTCCGAAGCAGCCCCGGGGCCCACCTGCACACCTGCTGCTCCCCCCGCGGAGGTGGGGTCTGGGGGGTCAGGACTGGCCAGCCGGGCGGGGCGGGATGCGGTCACGGGGCGTCCCAGTGCACGCCGCCTTCCCACCGCTGCGGGGTAGGGTCCTGCTGCCCGTGGGCCACGCCGCCTTTGGGCGTCTCCAGCCTGCGAGCCCGGCTGGTGCTACTTCTGACCCTGTTCTCCAGAAGACCACCCCGAAGCTTGTAGAACTTGCGAGGCAGGGCGCGGCGCGGGCCTGAGCTGCTGGCTGCCTCTCCCGGCCCCCTAAGGTGTCTCTGGGTTGAGGCGGCCTTTGCCAGCCTAAGCTTTTATGTTCCTAACTTGTAAATAAGAAAATGGGGCATGGATCTGATCTCAAATTGATCCCTGAGAAATTGGATGAGATCAGTAACAACGAAACCCAGAAACAGAAACGGACATTTTATTAGTTTCTCACAGCAAAATCCAGCTCAGGGGCTGGGGGCGGAGGGAGCCCGAAAGCACTGCTGCTGCGCCCGCCGGGAAGACCACGCCGGCTGAGCCACTTCCTTTCGTGGGGGAGTTTTGTGTCGAATTGTTAATTCTGAAAGCAAAATTATAAATCAACAGATTGAGTGTTGCCGAGCCCAATTCACTTGCTACTTAATTAATTCCCCAAAAGCTGCCTCTGGGGGATTTTATTGAACAGGGACTCAAACCATTTAATTTTTCACCAGGCTACTTTACTCTTGAAAATTCAAAATTCACAACCAAGCAAAGCTATTTTAATTCATCTATTTAATTTTGATTGGATGGCCTCACTACTAATTTACTGGCTTTTTTTCTCCATAAAGAGAAAAAAACAACAAAAAGTCGTTTATCCTCTAAGAGCTGCCGGGGCCATGCTAAGGCCGGGGTCCTCCCCGGGCTTGGAGTTGAGCCTTCCATCAGAAATCCAACACGTGGGCTTTGATGCATCGATGGCAGAATGCCTCCTATCTGGAAAATGAACCAAAAAGAAAGAAAAGTCAAAACAAAGCCAGCAACAGCAGCCACCAGCTTATCCATGGGGTGGGGGACGGGACACACGGACTGTTTTCTTTCCTCCTCAGGATTAGAGAAATGCCAAAGCTGCTCATTTTACTCGTGAAATTGTTGTGCTTGGAAAGGAAGCTGAGCCCAGGGTGCCTCTGCCGTCCACTCCAGATGAGCAAGGACGTCACAGGCAAGGGCCCCTGGGAGATGCAGTGGTCTGGGGGTCTCAGGCCACAGGCTAGTTCTGGAGAAAAGGTGGCCCCAGCCAAGGCTATGCTTCTGGGTAGGAAAAAGCAGCTTCTCAGGATTCCCCAACTCCAGTCCTCTGGATGAGTGGTGCAGGTGGTCCACTGCAGAAATGCTTCCTGAGGCTTTGTGTCCACCCTCTTCCGGATGCATACACTCTCCCCAAGAGTCAGCATCCATGCCCCAAGGCGTTCCCCTCATCCCCCAGGTCCCCAGCTCCGAGAGCCAGTAGCCTGCACAGTCCAGAGCTGGCTGGGCAGTGAGTCCCAAGTGAAGACTGCACCAAGGGGGCAGGAGGTGGTGTAGAGCTGGGCTGTACTCGCCTGACATTGAACTTCTGCTCTGTTCAGCCAGGTTATTATTTCAAAAAGAATAGATCTCTCCTGTGCTAGAGTAAGCTGCCACTTGGTGTGGAGGCCTTGGTGGAGAAAATGCACAGAGCACCAAGATGTTTGCTTCACTCTCTGCTACTTCCTATCAGAGCAGCATGAAGCCCAAATGTGTAACCATTGCACTTTATACTTGAGTTTGGATACACTGCAGAGGGTAGGATTGAAAACAACTCCAAGCCTGGGTTTAAATCCTGACTCTGCCCCTCACCAGCTGTGTGACCTTCTGCAGGTTACATAACCTCTCTGGGCCTCACATTCCTCATTTGTGAAATGGGGACGATAGTAATGGAGTTGCCCACCTCCTAGGGTTGCTGTGAGGCCAGAGGAGGTCTATGTTAGAGGAGCAGGAACAGCACCTGGCACACCTGAGCACCTGCACCTGTTTGCTGTTTCAAGAGCCATCACAGCTCCTGTTCTAACCAACCTTGCTCCTTTACAGCCCTTTTTCACACATCTGGAAATGATGGTGAAAGAGGTGGGAGTCAGGTCTCAGGTCCTGACATGGGTATCACCCTCACCAACCTCCCCCCATCCAACATAACCTGACAAAGCCACAGGGCTCCCAGTGGTCCAGCCTCAGTACTATGTCTCAGTCACAGAAACAGAGAGAAAATAGTTCAGATTCACCGCAGAAACACTGGTCTTGAAGAAGCATTCCTCCTCAGAGGATGAAGTCAAGACGGGCGAGGGGAAGGAAAGGAGGATATTGCAATTGCATGAAAATTAAAAATTGTGCACTGATCACTCGTTATCATCTTTCTCTCTAATAGACCCTAAAATGCACGATGTCTGTCCATTGATACCTCATCTCCAACTGTTTGTTTCATTTGTTTTGTTTTGTTTTGTTTTTAATCAATGAGTATGGTGGCTAGGAGCACTGTACCGCAGAAAAACACATGTTAAAATTTAATCCATTCCTGTGGGTGTGAACCCTTGTAAATGAGACCTTTAGATGAAGTGATGTCAGGTAAGGTGTGGTCCAGTTGAATTCAGATCCTATTACTGAAGGCCTTGCAGGGAAGGTCACAGAGAGAGACAGAGAAAGCCAGAGGGAGCAGCCAGAAGCTGGAAGTCAGTGGAAGCTGGAAGAGAAAGGAGAAGCCAGGCGAGGCCGTCATGTGCATTGCCATGTGACAAAAAAGCCAAGCACCAAGGATGGCCAGCAATGAGCCCCAGATGCCACAGGATGCTGGGGGGAAGCATCACCTTGATGACACCTTGATTTGGACTTCTCCCAGCTTCAAAACCATGAGCCAATAAATTCCCATTGTTTAAGTCTACAGACTGCGCGGTATTTGTTTTAGCAGCCAGGAAATTAAAACCAAGAGCTATGCCAGTAAACAGCTGTGCGAGCTTGGGCACATCGCACCTCTTCTGGGGCTCATTTTTCTCATCATCTACGTAGTAAGGGTCAGGGCAAGGTCACCAAGTCTTATCCAGTGATGAACGTCTTTTCTACGTACATTCAGTGCCAGACTCAAACGGCAAGTCCTGAGGAGTGAGGATCTGAATTTGGCCCTCCCAGTAAAACTGACTCACACTGATGATTCTGTATTTCTCCACTGTCTTTGGAAATGTGTGCACAAGATGCTATTGTTGTCTTCCTCAGTTTAATCTCAAATCAATATAAATTATTATAATTTTCCCTTTTATAAGAAAAAGGAGATAGAATATTCTGTTTTGAAAACACATCTGTAGATATATCAATGCAAAATTATTAGTTGTATCAAGAATAAGCTTCCTTCTGCCCAAGTCAGCAAAACTTGCTCTAAACCTATTTTGTTTCCATACTTTTAAACATTTATTTTTATTTATTTTTTATTTTTATAAACAAACACTCCACCTTTCCACATCTCCCCTTCCCTGGTACCCAACTAATCCGCTTTCTAGCTCTGCGAATACGCCGTTTTTAGTCATATTTTATAAGCGATATATACAGTCATTGTCCTCATGTGTCTTGCTTATTTCATTGAGCATAATTTTTCAAGGTTGTTTCATTTTACGCATGCCTCATAACTCCATCTTTTCTTATGGCTGAATAATATTCCATTGTGTGTATGTACCACATCTTGATTATCCATTCCTTTGTTGATGGCCACTTAGGTTGCTTCCATCTCTTGGCAATTGCGAATAATGCCGCTATGAACATTCATGTGCAACTATATGTTTGAGTTCCTGCTTTTAATTCTTTTGGGTATATCCTAAATAGTGGGATTGCCAGGTCATAGGGTAATTCAATACTCAACTTTCTAAGGATCTACCACTTGTTTTCCACAGGGGCTGCACATTACCAACAATAATGCACTAGAGTCCCAATTTATCTGCTTTCTCTCCAGAACTTGTTATTTTCCATTGAGAAAATAATACCATCTTTGTGGGTGTAAAGTGGTATCACATTGTGGTTTTAATTTTCATTTCCCTAATGGCTAATGATGTAAAGCATCTTTTCATGTGTTCATTGGCCATTTGTATATCTTCTTTATTCTTTATTTATTCAAGTCTTTTGCCCATTTTAATTGAGTCACTTGTCTTTTTGTTATTGAGATGTAGGAGTACTTTATTTGAGATATTGAAAGCTTAACTTATATATAATTTGAAACTATATTTCTCCCATTCTGTAGGTTGTCTTTCATTTTCTTGATAATTTCTTTTGATGCACAACAATTTTTAATTTTGATGAAATCAAATTTATCTTTGTGGGTTTTGTTGCTTGTGCTTCTGGTGTCATATCTAAGAATCCACTGCTGAATCACAGGCCATGAAAATTTGCCCCTGTGTTATCTTCTAAGAGTTTTTATTGTTTTAACTCTCATATTTAGGTCTTTGATAAATTTTGAGCTGATTTTGGTATGGGGTGTTAGATGTAGTCTAACCTCATTCTTCTGCATGTAGATACCCAATTTTCCCAGCACCAGTTGTTGAAGAGACTGTAATTTGCCTCACTGTGTGAAAAAGCAACTGGCCATAGCTGTGTGGGTCTATTTCTACATTTTTGGTTCTTTTCCACTAATCTATTTGTCTATCTTTGTGCCATTACTGCACTGTTTTGACTTCTGTTGCTATGTAATGCATTTTGAAATCAGGAAATGTGAGTCCTCCAACCATGTTCTTTTTCAAAAATGTTTAGGATATTTTGGGTCCCTTGACATTATATATAAATTTGAGGATCGGTTTTTCCATTTCTGCAAAAAAGGCTACTGGAATTTTAATAGGGATTGATTTTGCATTGAATTTGTATATTTATTTGGGTAATATTGACATATTATCAATGTTAACAATTCCAATCTATGAACAAGGGATGTGTTGCCATTTATTTCAGTCCTCTTTAATTTCTTTAAGCAGTGTTTTGTAGTTTTCGGTATACAAGTTTTTTAAATAATCCTTTGTTAACATTATTCATAGATGTTTCATTCTTTTTGATGGTGTAGTAGTTTGGCAGTTTGATGTAGTTATGAATTCTAAAGGTGTGATTGGATCGTGCTTGTGGGCCGGTCTGTTGGTCTGGGCGTGGTTGGGTTGTGATTGGGGCTTTGACTGGGCCACGTCAGTGGGGCATTGAGCCCCACCCCTTGGTGGGTGGGGGAATCGGATATGGAGGGCAGGGCAGAGGACAGAGGGAGCAGTTTTTGAGTTGCAGTTCTGAAGTTGGAGTTTTGATGTTGGAGTTTTGATGTTGGAGAGAAGGCCCCAGGAGAAGAGAAGCGAGACGTTTGCCTGATAGTCTACAGCTGACCTTGTGGAGGAAACAGAGGCGCTAAGCCCAGAGAGAAACGCAGCCCCGGGGAGAGAGGAACCCAGGAAGCCTGAACCCTGGCAAACGTCGGCAGCTGTCTTGCTCCAACACGTGGCAATGGACTGTGGTGAGAGAAGAAACTTACGCTTTATGGCCTGGTAACTGTGAACTTCTACCCAAATAAATACCCTTTACAAAGACCAACCCGTTTCTGGTATTTCGCATTAGCTCCCCTTCGGCTGACTAATACAGATGGTATTGTAATGGAATTGCTTTCATAACTCACTCTTCAGATTGTTCATTGCTAGCTTATAGGAATACAATGGTTTTTGTGTGTTGATCTTATACCTTTCTGAAATCATTAGTACTAATAGTTTTCTTGTGTATTCCTTTGGGATTTCTATATATAAGAACACAGCACCTGCAAATAGAGATAGTTTTACTTTTTCCTTTCCAATTTGGATACCATTTATTTCCTTATCTTCCCTAATTGCTCTGGCAAGAACTTCTAGTACAATATTGAATAGTAGTGGTGAAAGCCACTTGTTCCTGATCTTAGAGGGGAAACTTTAAGTCTTTCACCATTATGATGTTTGCTGTCCTTTTCATAAATGGCCTTTATTGTGTTGAAAATGTCCCTTCTATTCTTGCTTTCTGAATGTTTTTACCAAGAAAGGGAACTGGATGTTGTTGAATGCCTTTTCACCCTCTAGTGAGATAAGCATGTGGTTTTGTTACTTCATTCTCTTTGTGTAGTGTATTACATTGATTGATTTTCATAAGGTGAACGACCTGAGCATTCCTGGGATCAATCCCACTTGGTCATGGTGGATAATCTTTTTAATATGCCATTGGATTCTGCTTGCCAGTATTTTGTTAATGGTTTTTAAATTTATATTCATAAGGAAAATTGGTCTGTGATTCTCTTTCCTTGTGATATGGTTACCAGGCTTTCCTATCAAAATAATGCTGGCCTCACAGAATGAATTAGGAAGTGTTCTCCTCTCTTGAATTCTTTGGAAGAGTTTGAGAAAGACTGATATTAATTCTTCTGTGTTTGGTAGAATTCACCAGAGAAGCCATCTTGTCCTGGAATTTTCTTTGGTGGAAGATTTTAGATTATGGATTCAATCTCTGTACTTGCTATATATTGATGTTTTCTAGTTTTCTTGAGTCAATTTGATGTATTTGTAGGTAATTTTTCCCATCTCTTCTAGATTATCTAGTTTGTTGGCAAACAATTGTTCACATTATTTTCTTATAAGCCTTTTTATCACTGTAGAGTCAGTAGCAGTATCACCATTTTCCTCTCTGATTTTAGTTATTTGCATATTTTCTCTTTTGGTCATTCTAATTAAAGGTTTGCCAATTTTACTTCAAAGTAACAACTTTTTGTTGTTTATTCTCTCAATTGTTCTTCTATTCTCTATTTCAATTATCTCTGCTCTAATCTTATTTATTTCCTTTTTTCTACTAACTTTGAGTTTGGTTTTCTCTGTTTTGCTAATTCCTCATGATGTAAGTTAGGTATTAATTTTAAATCCTTCTTATTTTTTAATATAAGCATTCGTGGTTATAAATTTTCCTCTGACCACTGCCTTTCCTGTATCTCATAAGTTTTGGTATGCTGTGTCTTTATTTGTCTCTAAGTATTTCCCAATTTCCCTTGTAATTTCTTCTTTAACCCATTGATTGTTTAAAAGGGTGCCTTTTCATTTCCAGATAAATATAAAATTTCCTGTTTTCCTTCTATTAATGATTCCCAGCTTTATTACATTATGGTCAGAGAGGTTACTTATTTTGACTTCAAAATATTTTAAAATTTGTTGAGACTTGTGTTGTGCCATAATATATGGTCTATCCTAGAGAAAGATCTGTGTGCACTTGAAAAGAATGTGTCTTCTGCTGCTATTGGATGAAGTGTTCTATTCACATCAATCAGATGTAGTTAGTTTATAGTGCTGTTCAGGTCCTCTATTTCCTTGTTGATTTTATGTTTAGATGTTCTACCCAGTATTGAAAGTGTTATACTGAAATCTCCAACTATTATTGTAGAAGGGTCTATTTCTTCCTTCAATTCTGTCAGTGTTTTCTTCATACATTTCAGCACTCTATTAGTTGCATATGTTTATAGTTGTTAAATCTTCTTGTTGAAGTGACCCTTTATCAATAAATAATTTCCTTCTTTGTCCCTTGTAACAATTTTGACTTAAATTCTATTTTTTCTGATATTAGTATAGTCACCCCCACTCTCTTTTTTTTAATTTTTTGGGTAGGCAAGGGAGTAAAGAGTTTATTAAGAAACAAGAAAAAGAGAAAAGTACACCGTCCGAGGCATGGACTGCGGGTGTGCTGCAGAGTGAGAGAAGCCCCCACTCTTTTTTGATTACTAGTTGCATGAAATATTTTCTTCCATCCTTTTACTTTCAACCTATTTTTATCTATGTATCTAAGATGGGTCCCTTGTTCACTGCATATAGCTGGTCATGCTTTTTTATCTATTCTGCTAATATCTGCCTTTTAATTGGAGTACTGTGTCAGTTTGATATAGTTTTAAATTCCAAAAATAGATATTGGATTATGCTTGTAAACTGGTCTGTTCCTCTGGGTTGTGATTGTTATGATTAGGGCTTTGATTGGGCCAATGTCAGTAGGCTGTTGAGTGTTGAGGATGTAAAACTACACAGCAGAGCAGAGGAGTTAGTTGGAGTTTTGGTGTTGGGGTTCTGATGCAGAACTTACCAGGGAAGTGAGCACACAGAGGAGCTTGGTCGTGAGGAGAGAGAGAAGGCTCGGGAAAAGAGATGAGTCATTCACTTGATCGTCTGCAGCTGGCCTTGTGGAGTGAAGCAATCCTGCGCCTGGAGAGAGGCAGGCCCGGGGAGGAGAGGAGCCCAGGGAGCCTGAAGCCTGGCAGACATTGGCAGCCATCTGCTCCAACGTGTGGCAACAAACTTTGGTGACGGAAGTAACTTATGCTTTGTGGCCTGGCAGCTGTAAGTGTCTACCCCAAATAAATACCCTTTCATAAGTGCCAACAGATTTCTAGTAATTTGCATCTGCACCCCTCTGGCTGACTGATACAAGCACTTAATTCATTTACAGGGAGATTACTGATAAGGCAAGATAAACTTCTGCCATTTTGCTAAATGTTTTTTGTAAGTCTTATACCTTTTTTGTCTTTTCTTTCTTCTATTACTGCGTTCCTTTATGTTTATATGCTCTTTTATAATGAGTCATTTTGAATCACTTATCCTTTCCTTTGTGTAGATTTTCAGATATTTTCTTTATGGTTACCATGAGGATTACATTTAGCATACTAAATCTATTACAGGTTAGTTTGCATTGATTCTAACTTGACTTCAATAGCCTACACATACACCGTAACTGTATCCCTCCACCACTCCCTTTTAGGTTTCTATTGTCTTTATGCATTGTGTGCCGAGTAACAAAGATTTATGCTTGCATTTTTTAAGTATTTGAATTTTAAACATTATACGCAATAAAAGACATCATTGCAAATGAAAATGAATACTGGCTTCCATCTTTGCCCATGCTGTTACTCTACAGTGGAGATCTTCATTTTCTCATCTAGCATTAAGCTACTGTCTGGTGTCCTTTCCTTTCAACATAGAGGGCTCCCTTTAGCATTTCTTGTAAGTCAGGTCTAGTGTTAATGAACTCCCTCAATTTTTGTTTGTCTGGAAATGTCTTAATTTCTCCCTCATTTGTGAGGGACAACTTTGCTGGTATATTATTCACAGGTAACAGATTTTTCTTTCAACATTTTAAATATGTTTTTTCCACTGCCTTCTGTCCTCCATGGTTTCTACTAAGGAATCAGATATTAATCTTATTAAGGATCTCTTATGTGTGAAACATTGCTTCTCTCTTGCTGTTTTTAAGAGTCTGTCTTTGTCCTTGTCATTGGACAGTTTGATTATAACGTGTCTTAGTGTATATGTGTTTTGGTGCATTCTACATGGCATTCATTGAGCATCTTAGATTAGTCTAGTCATATCTTTCAACAAATCTGGGAAATTTTCTACCATTATTTCTTCAAATATTATTTCTGGCCCTTTATTATATCTCTCATCCTTTTGGAATTCTTATGATGCATACTTGATCTGTTCTACAAGTTCCTCAGGCTCTATTCATTTTTATTCATTCTTTTTTCTTTCTGCTCCTCTACCTGGACAATTTCAATTGTTTTGTTTTTGAGTTCATGGATCCTTTTTTATGCCTCCTCCAATCTGCTCTTGAACCCTTGTATTGAATTTTTCAATTTAATTATTGTACTTTGAGTTTCACAGTTTCCAATTGGTTCTTCTTTTCCTAAAGAATCATTTTCATGATTTCTTTTAGTTCTTTGCCCATGTTTTCCTTTAGTTAATAGATACTATTTATGAAAGTTATTCTAAGATCTTTGATTTGTAGTTCCAGAGACTGTGCTTCCTCAAATAATTTTTTTT
>JAQZBX010034611.1:0-24914 GCA_029593785.1 Cabassous unicinctus | reverse complement strand
GCGCCACGCGAGCCGGCCTGCCCTCACAAGGAGGCGCCGGGAAGCGAACCCGGGGCCTCTCATATGGTAAACGGGTGCTCTATCCATTGCGCCACACCCGCTTCCTGCCGTGAGGTTGCTGCATCAGCCCACCGCACCGCTCAGGCCGGCGTGTCCTCACAAGGAGGCCTCGGGACGCGAACCCGGGCCTCCCATATGGCAAACGGGGGCTCTATCCACTGAGCCACACCCGCCTCCCCTTACCCAGTCTTGATTATTTCTATTCTCTTATACCCTTTTTGCTCAAGTGCTAATCATTTTACTTTTATTTTCTCATTGGCGATACAGTCCCCTGGTCTCTCCATGTGAAACATTCAAAGAGACGGAGAGGCAAATACTAATTAATCCTTGCAGTATGTCACCTTTGTTTGTCTGATTGAGGCCCCGAAATACTTAGGAACACACTTTATGAAAGGCCGTTCGGTGGCTGAGAGGATGTGAGACCGTCGATTCAGGATTCCATGTCTGCTGCAACAAGCATTGTCAGTCAACCCCTGTGAGGCAGTTCAAGGTTGTGCGCTTTAGTGGGAATATCATCATGGTGACGAGAGTATCTTTTTTGTGGTATTCCACTCTTGTTCGGGTGGCCATCCTCACCTACTGTGGAAGACTGGAAGTGGTGTCTAGGGACGTAGCCCAGTTTCTAGCAAGCAGTCTCGGGAGTTACAGGCTTGCGTTTGTTTACACGTTGCAAGTGGCTCCAGCCCTTGGGAACTATACACCCCCCCACCCCCCAAATTAAATAAAACAGACATTAGACAATTAAAAGAGAAGTAGAAAAGAGTTGGATAAGTTTATTGCAAATAAGGCGTCATATGACAACGAATGTCTCCCTATGTAGTGCTTGGTCTTTAAAGCACACCTTGTGCCTTTAAATAGGCACTCAAACCAAATTCATTTTCCAAGAAGGGGCTTTGCCTAAAGAACTTCACCAGGGTGACAGGGAAATAGTTATTCCATTGGGAAGCCTTGTAAATGCATGCAGTGGCATAGCTGTTATAAGTTATTTGTAATATTTCATTCAGTAGACACTATCTTAAGAGTTATTTTGCATCTCTGATTCATAGAAACTACAAATAATAAAAGTATCCTCTTTGCATTAAATGGAGTCATTCAGTCTTTTTTTTTTTTTTTTCCAGAACTGGACATTCTAAGTTTCACTGCTCTGGTGATCAGAGAGTTGAGCAATCTGTGATTGCGGAGATTTGGCCAAGCATTCCTAGAGTGCCTTTCTATAGTACTGACCCTCTTTTTTAAAACTTTCTATTTTAGAAATACATTCAAACTTATAGGACAGTTACAAAAATAATACAAACCCCATACAGAGAGTTCCAGCATACCTCTAACCCCAGATACCCAGATCCACCAATTTTAACATTTTGCCACATTTACCTATCAGTCTTTCTCTCTATCTCTCCCTCCCTCCACCCCATATATATGGGAGAAAATTGAGAGTATTTAAGTAATTGGAATCTCTGAGTGGAGTTGAAAATGCTATGTAGCCCAAGTGGCTGTTTACTGCTTTTCATTAGCAGTTGCTCACACGTCTTGGGGTGGGGGGCAGAGAAGGAATTGGCTATCTTAAACTGGGTTGGGGAGTGTGTTTACCTTGGAAATGTTCTATTTAACAATTGGGTCATGTACATCTGGTGTAGGAACTTTTTGTACCATAAGTGACATCAATAAATATTTGTTATTTACATTGGTAAATATGGTCTCTTTCAAACCATTTTCTGAACACTTGAGTGTAGGTTATATACATCATGCTTCTTGAACACTTGTAACTTCCATGTACATTTCCTAAGAACAAGGATACTCACTTATGTAACCACCTTAAGTGCAGTTATATAATTCAAGAAATTTAACATTGATATAAAGCTTATATTCTATATTCTAATTTTTTCATACATCCCAATAACATTCTTTTGAACCTTTTCTCCTACATTGTTAGTTCCTGTCCAGGATCATGCATTCATTTAGTTGTCATTGTCTCTTTAGTTGCTCTCTTTCTTTCTTTTTTATTGTGGGATAATACATACAACATAAACTTTCCCATTTCAACCACTCACAAGATTTCCATTCAGTGGGATGGATTACAGTCACTATGTTGCAGTACCCTTACCACCTACCATTACTAAAACTTTCCCATCTGCCCAAACACAAACCCTACACCCATCATGCATTAATTCCCCATTATGCCTGCCCACCCACCCCTGGCAATGTATACTCTATTTTCTGTCTCTATGAGTTTGCATATTCTCTAATACTATCTTTATAGTCACCAGGGGGCTTGAATTTTAACATCCTAAATCTATAACAATCTCATTTGCTTTGATACCAACTTAACTTCAGTAATATACTCAAACTTTGTTCCTTCAACCTTCAGTAGTTCAGTAGAACTACCTTTATGTAGTTCTTGTCACAAATTACATGTTTATACGTTTTAAGTCTAAAATAACTGAGTTATCATTGCTTTTTCCTTTGCTCTTTAGATATTGTAGGAAGTAAGAAGTGGAGTTAAAAATGAAAAATACAATAGAACTGCACTTATACTTGTGCTTGTCATTATCTCTATGAGAGATCTTTATTTCTTCATGTAGCTTTGATCTGTTGTCTATAGTCCTTTTCTTTCAATCTGCAGAACTCTCTTTAGCATTTCTTGTAGGGCTGGTATAGTGGTGATGAAATCCCTCAGCTTTTGTTTTTCTGGGAATATCTTAATCTTTCCCTCAGTTTTGAAAAACAGTATAGAATCTCTGGCAATTTTTTGCTTTCAGAACTTTAAATAAGTCTTCCCACTGCCTTCTTGCTTCCATGGTTTCTTATGAGAAATCAACACAATCTTATTGAGGCTACCCTGTACATGACAAGTTGCTTCTCTCTTGTGGCTTTAAGAACTCTATCTTTGCCATTTGACTTTGATTATAATGTGCCATAGTGAGGATCTATGTGGGTTATCCTGTTTGGAGTTTGTTGAACAGCTTGGATGTATATATTCATATTTTTCATTAAATTGGGGAAAATTTCAGCAATTATTCCTTTTACTATTCCCTCTGCCTCTTTCTATGTTTCTTCTCCCTCTGGGACTCCTATATGTGTATATTGGTATGCTTGATGGTGGCCCACAGTTCTGATAATTTTTCTTCATTCTTTCATCTTTCTCCTCCTCAGACTAGATGATTTCAATAGTCTTACCTTCAAGTTCACAGCTTCTTTCTTCTGCCAGCTTCAATTTGCTGTTGAACCCTCTAGAGAATTTTGTAAATTTCTGTTACTGTGATCTTCAGCTCTGCTATGGTTCCTTTTCATAATTTCCATCTTTCTATTGATATTCTTTTTGTGTTCCTCTATCATTTTCCTAATTTTCCTTAGTTCTTTGACCGTGTTTTCCTTTAGCTATTTGAGCATGTTTAGGGCCATTTTTGAAAAGCCTTTGTCTGGTTTGTCCAGATATGGTCCTCCTCATCCATGATTTCTAATGCTTTAATCTCCTTTGCCTGTGCCATCACTTCCTTTTTCTTTGTAGGTTTTGTAGGCTTTTATTGAAACCTGGACTTTTTTTGATGTTTTATGTGTTATCACTGGATTTTAGAATCTGAGGTATCTGTTACTTAAGTCTGTATCCAGCTAGTGTTATGACAGAGCTTTGAATTCCAAGAGCTAACAAAATGAGAAGTAGGAAGAGGAGGAGGGGGGGAAGAAACAAACAAACACCTTTTCCCAGTCTTTGCATATTGTACATTGACCTATGAGAGTGCTCTCCTGTAGAGCCTATCCATACAATGAGTTTAGAGAACAGCTCTAGGCCAAAGCGTAGGGGCCTCCCAGATCCTTTCTGCACATAGGTCTTGTTTTGGGTATGCACATGTGGCCCAAGGAATTCTTCTGTTTACATGGATACAAATATCTCCTTTTTTGTAGGAGACATTTACTTCATGGACCTGGGTACTTCCAGGTCTATAGTTTACATTAAGGTTTATACTTTCTTTGTGCTGTACAGTTTTATAGGCTTTGACAAATGTGTGATGTTATATGTCCGTCATTACAGTATCATACTGAACAATTTCAGTGCCCTAAAAACGCCCTGCTTTCTACCTATTCATCCTTCCTGCTCCCTTCTGAATCCCTGGCAACCACTATCTTTATATTAATGACATAGGTTCTTCCAGTAATACAAGATAATAACTACAATATCAATAAATCTACTTTGGTCTGTGGTTACACTCCTCCCTTATGTTTGTTCATTCCTCAGTCTTAAGGGATTTGAGCTGATGTCCACCCTGCTCCAGGCTGAGAGGGGCTTAGATATTCCAGGGCTGGTGGAAGGAACTGTTTTGCTTGCAGTTGTAGATACTCCTTGTTTTTGGGGGATGAAACTTGTCCATCATCATTGTTTTGTTGCTTGACCAAGTTAGGCCCAAAAAGCTGAAGAATATGAGTTGCCCACAATTCTGCTGGGATTCAGGGCTCAACCGGCCTATGAACATTCCAACGATTTAAGTCTCTGAGAGAGATATTTAATGGGTATATTGAGAATTTTAAGTTCAAATAAAAGTAGTAAAAGAATCATGAGTAGGGGAATTATAAATGAGTATAACTATGTTATATTGGGGAAATAGAGTATCTTATATTCCCAAACAGGGCCTGCCGATGGGGGAGTTGATTCCGTGAGGCTGTATGCCTTGCATCTGGTGTCTGGACGTCCTAGGGCCCTCAGGGGCGCTCTTGTTTGAGGCTTTGTTTACTGTAGCAGTTAGTGAAATCTGCCTGAGACCTGCATAAGCATAGCCTCCAGAATGACATCCCAACTCACTTTGAAATCTCTTAGCCATAAAAACTCTTGTATTTAATGTTTCCCCCTTTTGGTCAAGATCTTTTTCCAAGTGCATTGCTGGTTAGTGCTTGGCAACCCTCTTTTAATCGTGTTTACCTCTAGCTGGTGTGTTCTGAAAGCTGTGTCTGTCTTGTTTGTTTCTCGTTTCCTTATCCCCTAATAAAGTAAATGCTCAGTACATATTTATGGAATGAAGGAAGGAGCAAATTGGGGGTACTAGGAATTGCTTTTCTGTGTTGTGTTTTGAAGGCCTTTTGTTTCACTTTCTTCATAGTCCCAGCTTTCTCTGTACTAGGTTTGCTGGCATTTCCATCCCAACTCCTACAACCTATTGTGACTGTTGTCGGGACAGATGGCTCCCAAATCTGAATGTCCATCAGAATCACCTAGTACACTTGTTCTGGAGTCCCACCCAAGAGAAACTGAATCAGAATCTCTAAAGAAAGGGCCCCAAGAGGGTTTTTTGTTTTTGTTTTTGTTTTTAAAGGCTCCCAGTTGCTTTGAATGCAACTGCTCCAAGAGTCCATTATGGAAACTGTTGATCAGACCTACTCTGTGCCATGGCCATGACTTACCCAAAGCTCCCTGCCTTGCCCAGTTTACCTGTAAGATAAAGACTCACAGAACCCATCCATCTCATCTTCTTTAGATAATTGGAATTAAGTAGCAATAGCTCTCTTTCTGCCTATAGTATAGTGCTGATATTTAGCTATAGCTGTTATGTTTATTTGTATCACTGAACACTCTACTCCTCCAGAGCAAAGGCCTAAGGCAAACCTGGTGCTCCATGAGGAATGGAGGGATGGATACATGACTTCTGTGACCTGCTTCAAAATGAAATCAGTATTGATATCACTAAATCAAAGTGGATGTTGAATTTGTCTTTGCACAAATCAACATGAGGAAATTCTTCTATATTCAGATTTCTAGGTGTTGTTATAAAGGGTGCTTGACAAAGATATATTTTAGGATTTTTTTTTTTTTTATGGAAGTTGTAAGTCATTAAGAGGGTTAAACATTTCAGGTGAAGGTATTTTGTAAGATTAGTTACCATCTGCAGCTTAAATAATGTTTCCCTTCCAAAAGGTGATTGAATGAAATAACCATTAATTAAGCACCAGTTCTCTTCCAATCAGAAGAAGTGAATGCAAATATCAGAGGCTGGAGGCCAAATTATGTTTGAGAGGTATAGAACATTTGTAATGAGTGCGGCTGATGTGATTCTAAACTACTTCATCTTGTGCTACATAATTTTTGAATAGTTGAACAACCTCCCTCTTAGAAACACATTATAATATTTTTAGGATCAGCCTTCGTTTCATTGGCAATTTTTTCTATCCCAGATATTCTGTATTTTCCAAGTTCTGCAGACAGAAAGCAATCAGTCCCAGTCTTGACAGAATTGGGAAGTAAGCCATCTTTCTGTAGTTCCTTGTGTCTTTCCCTCTCCCTTGTGAGAGCGTGTTTGTCAAGATCCCACAGTTGCATGAAACTCACTCCAGCTAGTTTAAGCCCAGTGAAGAATATATCATTACAATATAAGGAGGTCTTCATAATCATAGGGCAGGAGTCCAGGGACTCTGGAAAGTCTTGGTTCAGCAGTTGGAAAATTTTCTGGATTTTCTCTCATGTTTGCAACTCTCTGTAAATTTGCTTCATCCATTTCTCTTTCGGAAAATTGGCTTCTGTTTCTTCTTAGATCCATGGGGCAAGTGGAAGATGGCCACCCCCTAAACTGAGGGTACATGTCCCAGATCTAAGCCCTGAAGAAAAACTAGTTTCTCTCTCAAAAGAATTTCTCACAATTCATGGAGAAAGACTTCTGATTTGGACCAGATGGACCAGTTTAGGTCAGATGTATCTGTCTCTTCCTCCCTTTCCCCCTTCCTCTCTTCCCTTCTTCCCTTATTCTCAGTCTCTCTCTCTCTTCCTTTCTTGGTATGTGAAGCTTTCTTTCAGTAGCTTTATTGGAATATAATTCACACACTATAAAATTCATCATTTTAAAGTGAATGATTCAGTGGTTTTTATATATTCTCAGAGTTATATAAACATTACCACTATCTAATTTCAGCATATTTTTATCACTCCAAAAGAAAACATGCCCATTAGCAGTTGCTCTCCATTTCCTTCCAATCTCCAGCCCTGGGAAAATGTCTCTAGGGATTTTCCTGTTCTAGAAGTTTCATGTAGATGCAGTCATGTAATATGTAGACTTTTGTGGCTGGCTTCTTTCATGGGGCATAATATTTTTAAGGCTCATCCATGTTGTAGCATGTTTCATTACTTGATTCCTTTTTATGCTTAAATAATATTCCATTTTATAGATGTATTATGTTTTGTTTATCCATTCATCAGTTAGTGGACATTTGGGTTGTTTCCACTTTTTTGGGTATTATGAATAATGCTGTTATGAGCATTCATGTACAGGTTTTTGTGTGGAAACGTATTTTCAATTATTTGGGGTACATACCTTGTGGTGGAATTGTGGGAGCCTGTGATACTCTAATATTTTTGAAGAACTGCCAAATTGTTTCCCCAAGTAGCTGAACTGTTTTATAATCCCAACAGCATTGTATGAGGGTTCAAATGTTTCTACAGTCTCTTTAACAATGATTTTTTGCCTTTTTTATGAAAATTTAGCCTTCCTAGAGGGTGTGAAGTAGTATCGTATTGTGGTTGTGGTTTTCATTTTTTTAATGACTAATGATGTTGATCATCTTTTCATGTGGTCATTGACCATTTGTATATCTTTCGAGGAAAAATGCCTGTTTAAGTCCTTGGCCCATTTTTAAAAATTGGGCTACTTGTCTTTTTATTGTTAAATGTAGTATTTTTATATATTCTGAACACAAGCCCCTTATCAAATATATAATTTCCAAATATCTTATCCCATTCTGTGGATTTTGTTTTCACTTTCTTGATTGTGTGCTTTGAAACACATACGTTTTACATTTTGATAAAGCGAAGGCAACAAAATAAAGGATAAATTGGGCTTTTATTCTTTTGATGTTATTGCAAATGGAATTGTTTTCATAATTTCATTTTCAAATTGTTCACTGATAGTGTATAGAAATGCGATTGATCTTTGTATATTGATCATGTATCCTACAACCTCATTGAACTTGTTTACTAGTTTTACTAGTTATTTTATATGTGTATGTTTCTGTACTCTTTAGTATTTCAATATACAAGATCATGTCATCTGTGAATAGAGAGAGTTTTACAACTTCCTTTCCAGTTTGAATGCCTTTTATTTCTTTTTCTTGCCTCATTGTCCTAGATAAAACCTCTACTATAATGATGAATACCATTGATATTTGTTAACTTTCCAAATTCCCTTCTGTTATTAATTTCTAATTTTATTCTCTTGTGGTCAGAGAATCATACTTTGTATTATTTCAATCATTTTAAATTTATTGAGGGTTATTTTATGGCCTAACGCATGGTCCATCCTGGAGAATGAGCCATGTGCAAAAAGAAGAATGCATAGTTTGCTGTTGTTGGGAGAATGTTTTATAGATGTCTGCTTTTAAGTCTAGTTGGTTGATGTTATTGTTCTGGTTGTTTTAGCCATTATTGATTACGGGGTATTCAAGTCTCCAACTATTATTGTAGAACTATTTCTATCTTCAATTCTGTCAGTTTTTGCTTCATGTGTTTTGAGGAAATGTTGTTAGTTGCATATATGCTTACAATTGTTATGTCTTCCTAATGGACCTTAGCAAGATTCAGCCACTTTACTTGAATAATACTTTTAGGATTGTTGTAATACTTTGCTTAATTTCCAGGGTTCTGAAAAAGTTGAATTTTCAAAAATTTTGCCTGTGTTACTGTTTTTATGGAGGAGGTGATTTTTGGAGGTCTCTACTCTGCCCTTCTGGAAGTGGTTTTCCTCTCAGGTGTCCTTCTATGGTCCAGTCAGGTGTGGATCAGGAAGGGTGACAGCATAGAAAGGCCATCAGAGCCTAGCCTGTGGCTAATGTGCCTCTTATCTCCCTCTGCAACCTCATGCAGCAGAGCGGCTGTGGATTATGGAATCCTTGGCTCACTCTGCTGCTTATCATTGAAAACCTCAGCCCTCTACCTCACACTCCACGTGGATGTTCTAAGTACTGCCCTCCCCCACCTATCGAGGCACTGAGTGGTGTGTTCTGAGTTTCTCCATTCTGAGTCTTTGGAGCAACCAGAACTTTAGGAAGACTCATCAGCCCACCTGCCTTGCTGGAATGCTGAGCCTTAATCTACATCCTGTTGTCATTCCAGCCCCCTACCCTGATCTCTTGCTGTGGTCTTTGTGGGAGTCATGCACCCCCCTGGCCGTGTGGCAGTGTGGCCTATTTTCATTGTCTTCATCAAGATATGATTAAAACAATTGTTTTTTTAACTGCTTTGTATTTTATTTGTGTTATTCTTGAATATTGGGTTTATATTAAATAGTAGTTTGCCCTAATTAACTTTAATATTGCAGATTTGTGTCCTTTAAACTCATCATGCAGATTTATGCAAATTTGCATACACTTTTAAGCAAAGAGTCCTAGCATTTACATTTACAACTCCATTTATCCCATGTTTCTGTGTCATTGACTCACCAAGGAAATATATGAACTGTTGGAGTGGACTTGCTTGATTATTTTAATTTGATTACTGAGCAAGCCAAAGAGCAATTAGTAAATGATTCCTCCAAATGTATATATAGTTACTGACATAGAAAAACACAATGAATAGCCAGGTCTCTGGACTCTAAGCCCAAAGCTCCATCCATTTTCCTGAGCTGCAGTTAGTGTACCTGTACTGGATTGCATATATAATATACTGTATTTTAAGTAATTTCAAAATTAGTGCTTGACATGGAAGGGACAGAACATTATTCTGGGGAGGAGTTTTAATTCTATTTTTGTGTATCTGATTAAATTAAATCCTCTGTCCCTCCTTGTCTTCTCTTCTCTTTTCTTCACTTTTTCCCCCTCTCTCCCTTCTCTGCCCTCTTCAGTCTTTTCTATATCTCTGTCGAAGTTGACAACATAAAAGGTCAGTGCACTTTTGGTCATGGTTCAGAGGAACTGGTTACTGGGAAAAGAGGTCCCAGGAGCACAATTAACACTGTTTTAAAATTATTTCTGGATGCTAGAAGAAGATTTATTGTCTGCAAAGAAACAAACAACATACCATAGAAATGTTATTAAATTAGGACTGGTTTTACAAATGATTCATCTCCACCAACATTGTTAAGCATTTGTTGGAACATGGCACCTACTTGTTAAAAGACATAAAGCAGATTGTACAGAACTTACCCAGAGCAGGGTACAGTGTGGGAATTCAGGAAGGGCTGTATTCTGGAATATGGTAGAACTCTAATGACTTAACTGAAAGAATAGTACTTAAGCTGACCAACAAATGGGGAAAGTTTCAATATAGAGGGAAGGGGGAGACTCATGTGAGGGATGTTTTTAAATAGGTCCTTTGCTAAGTTTAGGGCTCGAGGTAATAGTAGATAAATTTTGAGTTGGAAGAGGTTTTCTGGCTTTCTTGATGAAGCTTGAGACTCAGCTTCCATAGCTATTGTTTTAATTTGCTAAGACTGCTGATACAAAAATGCGAGAAATGTGTTGGCTTTTATAATGGGGATTTATCAGGGTAAAAGCTTACACTTCTGAGCTGTGAAAATGTCCAAATCAAGGCATCATCAGAGGTGCTGTCTCATGGACACCTTACATGTGGTGAGGCAAAATGGTGGCCAGTCTCTCATGAGGTCCCTGCCTTCACCTCCAGGCGCACTTTCTCCTTGAGCTCAGCTGTGGGCAATCAGGCATATGGCTTGTCTCTTTCCAGGCATCATCTCCTCACCTTTGGCTATTCCCCCTTCTCAAGCTTGGCTGTGGGTAATCAAGCACATGGCAGGGCTCATCTCTTCAGCTGTAGCTATTCCAAGGGCTCCTTTCGGTGCCCCTGTACTCTACTGATTCCAGCCTTCAGCCTCTTGGGGTTTCTCTTGGTCTCTCTCTCAGCTGTAGCTGATTCTGGAATCCTCTTTCACATGGCAGGGTAAAAATCACAGCTGTCTTTCTCTATCGGTTTCTTTTTCCAGTTCTATTTATATAAGACCCTAGCAAGAGGGCAGAGACCCAACCTGGTTCATGCCTTATTGATGTAGTCCAATAAAGGTCCTAAAGAGACCTAATCAAAAGTGATCTAAGCAGGGTCCCTTCACTGAATCTAATGCAGTCAAAGGGCCCCACACCCACAGGAACAGATTAGTTCAAAGAACATAATTTTCTGGGATTCACAAAATAACTTCAAATTGTCCCAGCCACGTACAGCAAACGAATGTGCATGCATCGCAACAACAGCAATGTGTAGGTCTTTGAACCCTAAACATTCAACTGTTTCTCCTTGCCACATTCCCCTCACCTCTTCTCTCATGTGCCTTCTCTTTACAGAGCTGAACCCTGGGAACCAGGTAAGCAATTAAAGTGGGACCTTTAATGAATGTAATTTAATTTAATTAATGGGGAGAGGACAAGCAACATCAGAGGAATGGGGAGCCTTCTTAAGCACATGTATACCCTCTAGTCTCATTTTACTTTATTAGAATGGCTGCGTAGGGATACAGAATACTCTAATACCTCACAATCGCTTCAGCTACAAACAGTTGCAATAGTTGACACTTAATGAACATTTACCCTGCAACAGGAATTGAGCTTAGTGCTTGATATCTATTAGTATAGTAAGTAGTAGTAGAAGAAGGCGGAACACAAGGAGGAGGAAGAGAAGGAGAAAGAGGAAGGGGAGAAAGGGTATATATCACAATTTATTTATTCCTGCTTGCTTGCCATTCCATGACTGCACAGTGCCTGGAACTATAGCAGCTATTTCACAGATTATAAGGGGAGATGTCTCAGCTCTGAACATGATGGCATTATCATTCTGTGTGACTAGCAAACACTAGTAATTGAACAGCTTTACTCAAATATTCTATTACTTGCATCCAAAAGCATCCTGCTGAATGTCTCAACTCACTGCCACCTCTCACCTTGTTGACTGCAATGGCCTCCTCCTCTGTTCCTGCCTCGGGGTCTTTCTCTTATTGTTATCTGTTTTGGGTGCAGTTCCCAGGATTTTTACATGGCCTGATGCCTAGCTTTTTCAAGTGTTTTCTCAAATGTCATTTCCTGAGGAAGGCCCTCTTATCCCAAATATCCCACTTCTCATTTCTCCAATTACTGCCTAATCTCTTACCCTGCTTTGATTTTCTTCATAGCACTTATTACTACCTGCCCTTAGGCTTTTATTTGTTTGTTTGGTTGGTTGGTTCTTGTTTGTCTCTACTCCATTTGAATGTTTCATTCAGACATGGGCTTCATGTGTGTGGCACATAGTAGGTACCCAATAAATCTGCTAAATGAATGAATAATATGCCTAAAATGAAGAATCTGCTTCTTTTTGGTGGCTGTGTCATTCTTTTCTCTTGATGAAGGCCAAATCCCCTTGCATACATCAATGGAAATCAATGACAAGAAGGTAATATCAGGTATCAAATTAAATGAGCCTTCTTATGATTGTCTGTTAGCTTTATTATTGCCTTAAAGGTGAAAAATTCACAAATTATTTTTCTTTCTCTTCACATTGAAGTTTTGTGCCATTGCTAAATATAATCTTTGGCATTTTTTATTCGGTGCATAAATTATATCAAATTAACTTAGATTAAGATTCTGTGATTTCTTGAAGTCTCTCAGCTCAGTTTCTCTACCTTTTGTAGGAGTATCACAAATAAGACACATAAGATAGATCTATCTATCATCTATATCTTAGACCAAAGTTATAATTACAAGTGAAATCCTAGAGCATTCCTGTTAATGTCCAGAATAAGATGAAATTATCTGCTTTTGCCACTACTGTTTATTTTGAAGTAATTATAGACTCACAAGAAGTTGCAAAAATAATACATGGAATCCCCTGAATATTTCAGCCAGTTTTTCCCAGTGGTGGCATCTTGTATACCTGAAGTACAACATCAAAGCTAAGAAACAACATCATATAATATTGTGAACTGGACTATTATTCAGTTTTCACCAATTTTAATATGCCCTTATGTGAATGTATGTGTGTTTGTGTGTGTGAACAGCTGAAAAACTATTAATCTGAGAGTTCATGTAGTGTGGTGGTTAAGAACATGTATTCTGGAGCCTGGCAGTTTGGGTTTGGATCCCAGCCTCACCAATTACCAGCTGTAAGTCTTTGGCAAATTACTTAACCTTTCTGCAAAAGTTTTCCTCATCTGTGAAGCAGAGATAAAAATAGTAGATAGCTCACTGAGTCATTGTGAGGATTAAAGAAAATGATTGTATAAAGTATTTAGAACTGTACCTAACATATATTAGGTTAAACCATATGAATTAGCTGTTTTTGTAGGTCAGAATGACCAAATATTAGCAATTTAATATAGGTTGACCTAAAAGTCATATGTAAGGGTTTACTCTTATTAGTATTATTACCACTAAGATAAATCAGTAGGGTGACTTGTTAAAAAATAAATATTTAAAAATAAGTACCTTAGAATAACTACTATGTAATTCCATTTATATAAAGTTCAAAATCTAAGCAAAACTGAATTATAATGTGTAGAGATGAGCACTGAGGTGGTAAATGTATTAAAAAAAGCAAGTTCATGTGCAGTTAATGTGTGAAGAGGGGTTGTGATGGGGGAGGGTGCCAGGGAAGGATGTTGCCAGTGTTTTATATTTTGACCTGCATTGTAGTTACATGTAGTCCCTGTTACATGGGTGTTTATGTATTTTTTTGCATGCTCTTTTAGATGTATATGATTTCACAATTTTGAAAGATTTAAAAATAACTTTCCTATATAATAGCAGTAACCACTTAGAAAACATCATGGAAAGAAATGCTCAGTACAATATATATTTGGAAAAAAATTTAACAAGAAATGTATAAGACCTATATGAAGAAAACTAAAACTTTACAAAGGGATATAAATAAAATCTTGACTATATATATAATCAGACCTTCTTACTGAACGGGAAAACTCAATTTTGTAAGGTACTGTTTCTCTCTAAATTGATTCATAGATTGAACGCAATTTCAATCATATCCCTGAAAGCTATTTATGGAGCTTCACAAAATAATGCTCAAGGAAAAATATTAAATAAAAATCTTGAAAGCAAAAATAAGAGTTCTTGCCTTTATGACAAAAAAATGTAATAAAGGTGGAATTTCAAAGCAATGATTATAGAAAAGACCTTTCAATAAATATTGAGACAGATAGTTAACTGTTTGGAAAATAATGTTATATATACATTAGCAGGGAAATCCAGACATGCTAGTAGAAAATTTTCCAAACACGGTGCCACAGAAGAAATACTGTGGCAAGTAAATATATGAAAACAATTTCAATCTCACTGGCAATTATAAATGCATTTTAAAGCATCAACAACATATTTATTTTTGCCATCAAATAGGCAACTTTTTAAAAGATAATGGTGTAATCATTCTAGTGTTTGTGTGTACTTTGAAGGGTGCAGTGAAAGGTTTACTTTGCTGTATTCTGGAGGATACATGGCAATATTTACTGAACACATTTAAAATATATGTGACTTTTGACAGTTGTATTTTCAGGAATTTATTCTGAGAAGTAATCATGCACACTATGGATTATGTTTATTAAAATTTTATTTATAGTCCATGTTTTAATCAACAAATGTTATTGTGGACAAGACATGATGTTAATTGTTAGGAATACAGAAGTAATGAAGACAAGAAGACAGATATTCAGTAAATAATAGTGAATGAAAAAATAATAATTTGTGTTCAAGGAGGACTAGTAGATATATGAGAACCTACAACTGGAAGCTTTCGTCTAGCCCAGGTGTGTTTATCTTGGGAGAGACAGGGGTGGATGAGATTTTTCCCCGAGAAAGTGATGAAAGGTGAAGCATGAAAGAAGAGTAAGAGTCCGGGTTGGTGTGTGGGAGCCAGTGAGAGAACAGGTACAAGGACACTGGGGGATGAAGCAGGGAGCGCCGAGGAGAGGGGCTAGTGGGGAGCCTCGTAAGGGATGTGGGGGTCGTATCACATGAGGCTTCTGAGGCCAACTGGAGGCATTAACCGGGAAACTGATGCGATAAGATTTTCACAAAGAAATGATTCTGGCCATTGCGAGGAGAACGTAATTGGAGGGGCCAGAGTGGAAGTTGGGGCATCAGCTGGGAGGATGCAGAAGGAGCCCAGGTGAGAGGCGGGGGTGAGCTGGACAAGGACGTCGCTGTGGGAGCTGAGAAGAGAGCACAGCCCACGCCGTCTGTGTACTCGGGGTGGTTTAACGCGGAGGGGACAGGAGACCCAGCGAGGGAGGCTGGCGAGAGAAAACGGGTAGAAGGCACAGCACGCACTGCTGCTGCGTGTCCACTGGCCCCCGTTTCCATATCTAGTCTTGAGCTCAGGAGATTTAGGTGTCAGTGGCCTGTGAACAAGTATCATTCAGTTTCTTAGAGTAACCAAAGCTAAATTGCATTAAATGGAAAAGGCTCACAGGTGTCCAGCTGTGGAGCTGGGCCAGTGAGGAGGCAGCCGTGGCTGCCGCTGAGCACTAATGCCAGAAGCTTGGCTTTACAGAACTCAGAAAACTCGCACCCACCACCAGCTCTGCTGCTGTCTTGCTACCGGAAAAAAAAAAAAAAAAAAAAGTTGAATAGGCAAGTTTTCTGGGATCTGCCTGTGGGAGATAATAGCAAGGATGTTCAATGTGAATGTGGACAAGCAGTCAGAAAACCTGGCAGAAGTCCACAGCAGAAGATAGTGGAAGCCCGAGAGTCCCTGAGAAGGGGGGAGAGGAAGAGGCCTCAGGCAGAGCTTTCTGCCCAGTCGTCCGAGGGGGAGGGGAGCTGGAGAGCTACAGGCAGTCTGAGCGTGGGTGTCACCAGGGCTGGATCCTGGGAAGGCATGTGCACGGCTGCGGAGTCGCCAAAGCACTCGGCGGCAGAACAGGGACCAAACGGGGAGAGGAGGGCCTCCTTCCCTCTTCTTTAATTTTCAGCGTACTTGTCCTGCACTTCTTTTGTTAAATTTATTCCTAAGTATTTTATTCTTTTTGAGGCTATTGTGAAGGGAATTATGTTTTTAATTTCACGTTCGGATTGTCCATTGCTTTTGTGTACAACTAGAGTTGATTTTTGCATGCTGATCTGTACTTGTTTATTGGGTCTAATAATTTTCTGCATACGGAGTCCTTTGGATTTTCTATATACAGGATCCTTTTGTCTGCAAATACAGTTTTACTCCCTCTTCTTTAAGAACGTTGCTGCTCACCCATGGAGCTGGCCCCTGGCCCCCGTGTGCCACATGGCCCTACCTTCCAGGTCACACCTGCTTGCACTATGAGTAGTCGTTGTAGTCAGAAGGGCTGCTAATTCCAGGTGTTGGGAGTTTCCACTTTGTGACTGTGCCTTATAAAGAGGCCTAGCTGCTCAAAGTTTCTCTGAATTCCGTAATATACCCCAATGTCCTAATAAACTACTTTCTTTTACTCTTCCGTACTTGAGGTAGTTTTCTATTTGCAATCAAAAGAGTCTTGTCTGAGATTAGAGAATTGGTTTAATATTGGAGTATATTCATATGATGGACTATTATACAACCCTGAAATATAATGATACAATTTTAATATTATAATATTAGTACTGCATGTTCTTACTATGTTGTATATCATAACTCTTATATGATTATATTGTATATATTATGATTATATACCGTATATAATCATCAATATTAAATAGTATAATGATATATAATGATGCATTATTATATAAGTTAATGGTATATTATGAAATGATAAAAAGGAGAATACAAAACAGCATATACTGTTTAATATAAATTTTGAAACAGTAAACTTGTATGTTATTGTAGCAGTTTGGCAGTTTGATATAGTTAGGAATTCCAAATATAGGTATTGGATTATGTTTGTAATCTGGTCTGTTAATCTGGGCATGATTAAGTTATGATTAGGGCGTTGACTGGGCCACGTCAGTAGGGCATTGAGCCCCACCCCTTGGTGGGTGGGGAATCAAATATAAAAGGCAAGGCAAAGACCAGAGTAGTAGTATGTTGGAGTCTTGAGCTGGAGCCCCGGGAAGAAAGAGAGCTTGCTTGTGAGGAAGGAGAGAAGGCCCTGGGAAAAGAGGAGCCATTCGCCTGAGAGTCTACAGCTGGCCTTGTGGAAAGAGGCAAAGCCTAGAGAGCCTCATAGTCTACAGCTGACCTTGTGGAGGAACCAGAGGAGCTGAGCCCAGAGAGAAATGCAGCCCCAGAAAGAGAGGAACCCAAGAAGCCTGAACCTGGCAAACATTGGCAGCTGTCTTGCTCCAACACGTGGCAATGGACTTTGGTGAGGGAAGAAACTTATGCTCTATGGCCTGGTAACTGTAATCTTCTACCCCAAATAAATACTCTTTATAAAGATCGACCAATTTCTGGTATTTTGTATCAGCACCCCTTTGGCTGACTAATACAGTTATACACAAGCAAAAATTGAGAGGAACTTCTCCAAATTGTTATTGTAGTGGTTTTCTATGTGGCAGGATGAAGGGTGTTTATTCATCCTGTAGATTCTCTATTTATTTAAAATATATATTATTTGAGAAAAATAGATTCAAATTTCAATTTTTATCTTGGAACATTTAAGTGAATAGTCTCTATACACATTATAACGGGCTTATGAAATGATACTGAAAAATATTCATTAAATGGCACGAAGTATGGGCTAATACTGGCTTTTGTCCCTTGGAGGTCTCCTTCAGTGTATGCTTTTCCATTAAGGACCCTTAACATTCTATGTTTTTATTGAATTATATTATTCAATTATATAAATATGGGAGAGAAACTCAAACCATCCAGATTTGGGCAATTGCTTCAGAAACTTTAATTCATGTTCAATTTCTTCATGTTTCATGTATTGAACTATAAATATTCTGTTTTTGGTTACCATATGAAAATCATAGGGTAAATTAAATCCCATCCCTGTTTTATTTGACAGGGAGGAAAAACAAATCTTGAAATTTAAAAGTATTTGGTGCAACCCTTTAATTAATATACATAAATCCAGAATCGCAGCTCCTGCATGCTTTGTTGTCGATATTAGTCACAGCTTCGCTATTGTTCAGGTGTATCCCACTTGTCATTTCCAGGCAACAGGTTTTTTCCTCCTCCTTTTTTACAGAAACTCATTGAGAATAATGACATTCTGGTTTGGGGTAAGTTTCAGTGTAGGAGAAAAAAGAAACTGAGCCATATATAGATGGAAACATTCCAGAACATATACAGATGGAAAATTTTGACAGATAGCATTTTTACTATTCCATGCCTCCAGAATTTAATCAGATGATGTAATATATGAGCACATTAAAGATGGTCAAGGAGAATACTATTAATCTGAAATAAGAAAAAAAGTTAAGATATAATGACAGAAGTGGCCGTGTGACTGTTGAGCTCATGGGGATATTTGAAGATACCTCTCCTCCCCCATCCTAGTTTGGCTGTCGTTAAACCCTGGTGTGAGATGAGGGAAAGTATATTTCCTCCTCCTCTTCTCCTGTAAGGTACTGGGGCTGCAGGGTAAGCTAATGTGTTGGCCGGCATTCAGGAGTTCTAGTTTTCCATATCCCAGTGGTAGTAATGAGCCCTCCAACTCCCAAGGCAGGAATCACCCTGATGCAAAATAGCAGCAACAAAGGTAAATTTAGATCAAGTCAGTACTGTAAAGGAAAAACACAGACCGAAGCAGAATTCCACCTTTCCCGGCAGTGTAAACCAATGTAGATGGGTTTACCATGACTTCTTCTTTTTTTTTTTAAAGATTTACTTATTTATTTATTTATCCCCCCCTTGCTGCTTGTGTTTGCTGTGTCCATTCGCTGTGTGTCTTCTTCGTGTCTGCTTATCTCCCCCCTGCTGTGAGGTCCCGCTACATCAGCCCACCGGGCCGCGTGGGCCGGCCTGCCCTCACAAGGAGGCCCGGGGAAGCGAACCCGGGACCTCCCACATGGTAAACGGGAGCGCTGTCCATTGAGCCACACCCGCTTCCCTACCATGACTTCTTGTTAGCATCCAGTCATATCTCACACTTTTGATTGCAAAGCTTATGCAGTTTTTACAGACTGTGGTAAAACATATGTATGTAGGGGCCAAGAAATGCTTTCTTTACCTCATACAAAATTGGCCTAATTCATTAAACAGAGTAGGTAAAAATGTTTTACCCCCAGAATATATGGTTCTTTTAACTGCTTCAACTAAGAAAATTACTTGATAGTGTCAGCTTATTATTACAAAGGAGGACTGGGGATTTGGTAAATTCTGATGGACATCTCTGAATAGAGGTACTTGAGTCAAGCAAAAAAGTGGCTAGTGGAACAAGGACTCTAACAGGTGATCATTGCATTGTAGAAGAGGGAAAAGGGATGAAAACCATCTCATTCTGACATCTGTCTTGAGCTAAATCATCAAGTATACAAGCATTTAAATACATCATTTATGTGCAATGTTTTCTATAGGTAGGTAGATACTAGTGAAATTAGTGAAATTGATATTTGGTGAAATACTGAAAAATATATTTGGTAAAGTCAAGTAGAATAAAAGCATTCTATTTCTGCCATCTATTCATACCTTTCTCTTCTGCACTTTTTCCTGCTTAACTCCTGAGAATATACCTGAATATGATGGTGACAGCAGAGCCAAGGAAGAGATGCATGCCAAGTCTGTCCTTCTTTGTTTAATAATCTCATCCACTGACATGTGCAGAAATGTTCTCTTCTGAGAAATTTTTCTTTCTAGCCAGTGGCCTGTCACCCGTGAACAGTACCTGGAAGCTCTGCTTTGGGCTGCTGCCCTGGAGGAAGACTGGGGAGCACCTCCCTGACCTTGCAGAGCACACCTAGCCCCTTTTCACTGCCAGCCTGAAGGCTCATGCTCTAATATTTCAGGGTATTTAGGCATGTGCTAAATTTAAACTTAAATTCCAGTCAAAGGTTTTCATGAGTGTTTCTGTCTTCTGAAGGCCTGGTAGTTTTTCTCAAGGTATCAAATAAGGGGTGATAAACTTAGGGTGATGCCCCTCTTTACTTCCTGTCCAGTGAACCTTGAAATAGAGCCTCTGCTCTTAATTCATTGCTCACGCCCACTGCTTTCCTGAAGCTGCTGCATACGGCAGACAAAACCTGAGAAGCATATGGCTACACGGAGACAACTTTGGGGACAGGACCATGAAGAGGGAGGCCGGTGGCTGTGGTTTAACTCCTGAGAGACTCCCAGCTGTTTAGCCAGCTAATTGTCCACTGCGGGCTGTTTTCACAGATCTGACTCATCAGCGATGATTCCCTGACAGCCACGCAGGAACAGACTGCCTTTTGAGCGGTCCTTTTTCTCGAAAGAAAGTATTTAACGTTTCACTGCTGACAGTACAGAGCTCTGATCAAACACCGCTGGCAGGCTCTACGAGGAATGTCTGTGACAAGCACACTTGCTTGGTGGTTCCCGAAGCCGCCTTGCAGAGCCTCTGGTGGGCTGGGACTCCACACTGCCCCCGGCACCATGCCTCCAAGGCTTTCTCCCTCCTGCAAGCCCTGGGGAAATGGTTTCCTAATTCCTTTTTCTTTTCTTTTCTTTTTTTTCTTCAGCTGTGAAATTTGTGTGGTCATATCTAATATTTTAAAATGTCATGAGTAATGGGGAAGATAATAAAGATAGTATTTTATGTGAGGCATATTTCAAATGAAGAGAGGATAAAAGGAACATCTACCAATTGAAAAAATATGTCTTTTGCCTCTATGGTTTACATTTCAAAACAACCGTTTTGGAGAAAGTTAACCAATAAACAAATTCTAAGTTACTGCTTTTATTATTGAGCATATATTGCAATTTCTGTTTTCATCTTGCCCAACCTGAAATTGACTCTGCTAGCTTGTCCTCCTTTAGACTTTATTCAAGTTAGTAAGAACTGTAATGGATTTATTAGATCAATTATTTTTATCTTAATGCATGTTTAGGACTTCAAAGAACCCTTCCTTTGATTTTCTTTCAGTTAAATAATTTCTTGAACATCACAATTTTGGTGACTTCACTTTGATACATAATTACTATTCTGCAAAAAGATCCTAATGCTTTTAATGTCATGTGACCTTAGGATTTTAGTAGAATTAAATGCAAACAAGATAAGAAAACAAGGATCATGGGGAAAACTTCATTTATTGCTGAGCTTTGGGAAAAGTTTAAACTCATGGTCAAAAATATGATTCTGTATGTAAGAAAGAAAAAACATGCTAGGAAATTCCTTCAAAACCCAATATTTATAGGAATTTGCTTTTCTGGAGAGTTTAATTTTAGCATTATAGTGTGTATTTACATCTTCTGGGACTACATGCTACAATGCCTGTTCTTTAACCTCTCATCTACAATTTTTAAAAAACTATATGATTATGGGTTTTTTTGTATTATTATTATTATGAATCATAAGGCCCATTTTCCAAGGCAAGAACCTTAATATTGGATAACAATGTGTCAAAAATACTGATGTTACTGGTAAATAAATAGTAAGTCTATTATCTTTACTTTTCCTTGGAGATTTCCAAAATATTTTTTAATAAATCTCTAATGAGTATATGGAATGATTATTTTTTTTTGTGCCATTAGGTTTTGTTATTGCCTCAGTCTTAAATTCCAACTTTCCCTAATCTCTGTCTCCCGACCCCAAAGGATAAAGGGTAGACAACATTGTTGCTATTATTAGTAGTTATCTAACTACATAAAAGGAGAGACTCTAAACTGCCAAGGAATCTTTGAATTTCCTTGCTGTCAGACCAATCAGATGTCTAGGATGGTGATCCAAAATTGAGATATAATAGAGGGGAATTTTCCAGATATGTTAACTCATAAACTAATTGTGATATTGTCAAATTTCATTACTATTTTTACAGCCCGAATTTATGGAAATTAAAAAAATCTAAACTCTGTCATTTTGTGAACTAACTTTCTGAATTTCCCTGGAAACTTTTTTAACTTTTTATTTTGAAATAATTTCAAACTTACAGGATAGTTGCAAAAATAATGCAAACCTATACAGAGAACTGCAATATACCCCGCTGATACCTAAACCCACTAATTTTAACATTTTCCCCACATTTGCCGTATCATTCTACCTACCTACCCACTCACCGACCTACCTACTCACCTACCTACCCACTTACCTATCATCTGTCTATGGCTATTAATCATGTATCTATCTATCCATCCATCCATCCATCCATCCATCCATCCACCTACCCACCTATTTGCCTGCCTAACTATTTTCTGAACATTTGAGAGCAGGTTGCACACATAATATTAATACTACTTGAATACATAATACTTTCATGTACAGTTCCTACAATCAAAGATATTCACTTATGTAAATGCCTTAAGTGCAGTTATCAAGTTCAAGAAATTTAACACTGATATAACTCTATTATGTAATCTAAATATTACATATTTATCTTGTGTCTCAATAAGGTCCTTTTGAGCCTTTTCTCCTGCATTCTTAGATCCTGTATAGTATCATGTATTACATTTAATTGTAATAATCTCTTTAGTTATTTTTTTAAAAATGTGGAAACATGTATATAGCATAAATCTTCCCACCCCAACCCTCCCAAGCACACCATTCGTTGGGATTAATCACATTCACTAAATGTAGCGGGATCCTTGCCACCATTTATTACTAGAACTTCCTCTTCATCCACAGAAACCCTATGGTCATTTTGAATTAACTCCCCATTGACCCTTCTGTCCCCTCCTGGTAACCTGTACTCTAATTTCTGTCTCTATGAACTTGCATATGCTCTGATATTTTCTTTGTAGTTTAACTTTAACATCCTAAATCTATAACAATCTTCTTTACTTTGATACCAACTTAACTTCAATAGCATGTACAAACTATGCTTCTATACCCCTCTGCCCCCACCTTTATGTGGTTCTTCTCACAAATTACATTTTTGTACATCATTACTCCTCAACTGTTGATTTATAATTATGTTTATGGATCTGCCTATAGGAAGTAAAAAGTAGAGTTACAAATAAAAAAACCAATAGTACTGGCATTTATGTTTACTTGTGTCATTATCTTTACAAGAGATCTTATTTCTTCATGTGGCTTCAGTCAATTGTCTAGTGTCCTTTCCTTTCAACCTGCAGAACTACCTTTAGCATCTCTTGTTGAGCCCATCTAATGGTAATGAAGTCCCTTAGCTTTTTTTTTGAATCAAACCATAAGTTACACAATATATTTGGTTCATAGTAACGCATTCATACAGTATTTGTCCTTTTGTGTCTGGCTTGCTTCGCTCAACATAATGTCCTCCAGGTTCATCCATGTTGTCATATGCTTCACGATTTCATTTCTTTTGTTTTTGGGAATGTCTTAATCCCTCCCTCATTTTTGAAAGACAGTTTTGCTGCATATAGAATTCTTAGTTGGCAATTTTTTGCTTTCAGCACTTTAGATATGTCTTCCTACTGCTTCTTGCCTCCATGGTTTCCGATGAGAAATCGGCACTTAATCTCAGGGAGGCTCCCTAGTGTGCAACACGTTGCTTCTCTCTTGCAGCTTTCAGAATTCTGTCTTTATCTTTGGCATTCAACAGTTTGATTATAACATGACTCGTTGTGGGTCTATTTTGTTTCATCTTGTTTGGAGTTCGCTGAGCATCTTGGATTTGTATATCTGTGTTTTTCAATGAGTATGTGAAATTTTCAGCCATTATTTCTTTCAATATTCTCTCTGCCCCTATCTCTCTTCTCCTTCTGGGACTCCCACAAGGCATATATTGGTATGCTTGGTGGTGTCCCCCAGGTTCCTCAGGCTCTGTTCACTTTTATTTATTCTTTCCTCTTTTTGCTCCTCAGACTAGATGATTTCAGGGATCTTATCTTCAAGTTAACTACTGTTTTCTTCCTCTACCTCCAGTCTCCTCTTTCTTCTAGCGCCTCTAGGGAATTTTTTTTTTAATTTGTTACTACGGTCTTCAGCTCTGTGTGATTCCTTTTCATAATTCCCATCTCCCTCTTGATATTCCTTTTGTGTTCACCTATCATTTTCCTGATTTCCTTTAATTCTTTGTCCATATTTTCCTTTAGCTCTTTGAGCATATTTAGGATCCTTTGTCTGGAATGTCCCAGGCCTGATTCTTTTCCTTGTTGGTTTCTAATACTTTAATCTTCTTCTTTGCTGGTGCCGTCACTTCCTGTTCTTTGTATGTTTTGTAGTCTTTTGTTAGAACCTGGACATTTTGGTATTTTAACGTTTTATCACTGGAATTTAGACTCTAAGGTGTCTGTTCCTTGAGCTTGTATCCAGCTAGTGCTATGACAGAGCTTTTCTTGAATGCCTTGAGCTAACAGAAAGAAGGAGGAGGAGGAGGAAGAGAAAAAGGAAGTGCCTTTCCCAGTCTTTGCAGATTGACCTGTGGAAGTAACGGCCTTCAGAACTTATCTGTACAATGAGTTCAGAGTTTGGCTCCAGGCCAAACTGTAGGAGTCCCTATGATCCTTTCTGCACTTGCCTCTTATCTTGGGCATGCCTGTGTGGTCCTAGCAATTCCCCTGTTTATCCAGATACAAATGTCCCCACTTCCCAAGGAAGCATTTTCCTCATGGGCCAGGGCACTGCACTGTATATCCTGCAGCCAGCCATCCTTTGCCCCAGGCAACCACTTGACTGCCCTCTCTCAGCCTTCTGTAGGAGAGCTTTGTGAGCTGCCTTCTACGCACAGTGCAAGTTCTGGGATGATGAGCCCCTCAGGTCACCATCAGACAGGGAGGGCCAGACATACATGCTTCCAGTATGTGCAGGAGGTTACTGTGTTCCTTCCAGAACACTGGGAGTGTGGGCCAGCTCTGTGCTGAGCTCCTACGGGGTGGGGAGAGGAAGGGGCCGCCACAGGGCCAGGAGACCCTACCGCTTTTAAGCAGTCTTTTTCTTACTTTGGTGCTCACCCTGTTACTGCAGTCC